>JASDQU011378829.1:4852-19461 GCA_032191745.1 Picea mariana | reverse complement strand
TGACTAGTTGAGACCATTGGTTCAACTATCATGTGTTCCTCCTCTCGCCAAACATCCTCATATAGATGCTTTGCTAGTGAAACAAGAAAAGTTATAACTACACCATATGCAAGTAAATATTAATAATCGTAATCCATACTTCTAATTTTATATTCATAATACCATCACGATTGATTTGCACACCACCATCATCAGGCTGCACTCCACCATCATGGGGATGCTATCCACTGTTGGACTCATTATTGTTGTTTCTCTCTTTCTTAAAACAAATGAACACATTTATTTATGGGAGAAATCAATCGTGATTAGATTTTACAAGTAATCAACAATTAAATTCCATTGATTTTATTTAGAATGCCATTGAAAGGGGTAGATTGTGTTTGCCCCATGCTTTGTTGATGTTCAACCATAACTTGAAAGCCAAACTTGAAATTGAGATGGAGGTCTTCTTCAGTGGTCGCATTTTTGAAATGAGCCCCTTGCATTGCATAAGATCACAAATTTGGCTTATTGGATGCAATTAAATAAAAGTTATATGATGATATGAATGATATGGTTTAATTATTTGCTACTTACAATTCGTGCTTTTAGTTTCACGTAATCACCTTGGCCAACTTTATGTTGTCCATGTTTTTATAGTCTTTCCTTGGTTTATTTTGACATCTTTGGAAGCCTATGAAAAGTTTCAACTAGGTTAGATATGGAATTTTTTATGTAAAACTAAAGAAAATTCAACATATTAAATTCAAAATATCATATACCTTCTTGGACTAGGTGGCATATTCCCTTCTTTTCTCATTGTCTTCTCCTTTGCATCCTCCATTAGGTTATTCCACCCACTCTTAGGAATCATTAGAGGATGCCCATACCTAGTTTTTTTTTGCAAATGAACGCTATATTTATCCCTCACATATTTCAAATATGTACTGGCCAATAATGTGACTCCACTTTTGTTGAAGGACTCACCAAGCAAGCTGACCAAGTAGTCAATAAGATCCTTTTTCAAATTGGCATTTTGAGCATTCCACCATATGCGTATGGTGGCCCAGAAAATATCTAAGACCTTGTCGTTCATATGCTTAAAAAATGTTGTTTCCTATGAAACAATATGATAATTAATTTAAAATAATTGGAGAGATGTATGTTTTAATTAGATAATATGAAATAATTAATACATTCATAAATACCTAGGATTTTTGATATCTTGGTCGGAACAATGTTCTCGTCCAAAAAAAAATGTAACTGACATTGTTCCCTTGTTGGTAACACGTGTTGATCTAGGAAAGCAATTTGTAGAATAACCAATTGGGTCATCTCCACCATCATGTGCATGGTTTGGCGTGCACTAGGAGGGCGTGTCATGGCCCCCAAAAGGTGTTATCATTAAATTCATGGGGATATCAGCCATAGGTGGAGAGAAAAATAGCCTCGTGGGTATGTGCATCATTGCTACTAACACTAGCCTCACGAGCAAGCTCATGAGTAGCTCCCAAAAAATCCTATAGGAAGAAAACACTTTTTGTTCAGATTATATAAAAGTAGCAAACCAAAATTCATAAATGTGATAAATAATCTTTTTAAAAGATGGAACTTTCCTCATATTGTTGTATATCTTCCATCAAAACTTTGTACCTTTCCTTGTTCTCCTTCATTGGTTCACACCTAGCCAATGCAAAAAGTTCCCTATTTTCCTTTCTCATAGCCATTTTAATTGTATGCAATGATTTGATGGATTCAAACAATTCATCATTGTCACCTACATTGTCAACATCAGGTGTGGACAAGTAAATATATCAACAAAAAAACAAGTTAATTCAATTATAAAAAACAATAATAAAATTCACTTTAAATGTATATGGATATTGTTAGTCATTTACCTTCTTCGAGGTTGGTGCCTCCCATGATCACCCTGCCACAATATAAGAAGAATGACATATTAAAATGTTACCTTATAATATGAGAAGCACAAGATATTAAAATGAATGTTAAAGATAAAAAATAAGAGACATTAAATAGAGGTTGGGTGAAGTTATGGTGTCAACGTCCATATTATACAATGGATCAACATCCATTTTCATTCATCTTCCTATGAACACCACTCACATGTGCATAATTTGTCTAAAGACATACCTCTATTTAAAAATATCATCTAAATCATATTTTCATAAAACAAAAAAATGTCATTCTTTATTCCATAAACATCCTAATATGTAACAACTATCAACTGTATGCAAATAAAATAAAAATAACACTTTCACTAAATTCTCATTAATATGGTTTAATAATGACTTAGGTTGAGAAGGGTAAGCTCAGAACGGTGGAATGATGATGAATTGTATACATGCTAACAAGGTACGATCTTGACTAGTTCTAAGCATTTTTTTTCGGGCTTTAAACTTGCTTTGTTTTGTAAATTATCTGTATGCCAATAGGATGATGAACCACGTAGCCAAGAAGGACAAGTGATGATGAAATTCCCAACAACTAAATATTTTTTTTAAAACCAAGTCCTGTTTGCATTTCCCTTATAGAACAAAGTATAGACATGTATTGAAACAAAATTGTATCGAAATGGATTGATAATAGAGGAGGCCTTTTGTAATCTTGAATGATGAAGCAAGTGAATGGGGTAAAGTGTGTGTGGATACTAAACAACATTTTTCCACGCATGCAACCTTATTTTCTTTTACAATGCTCAAGAACCCAATTATAATTTCATTTCCTTCTCTGATAGCTAAGATAAAATATGATATTTTGTAACTATGAATCCTTTTGAAGACATGATCATATAATACTTTGTAGTATGAACAGGGAACATGCCTCAAATTTGTCTTTATATGGAGAAAACGAAACAGAGTATACCACTAGTGGTTTATACACATAATAGAAACCCGCCTTCTTTGACAATATACTCATTCCCCAAAAATGATTTTAAACTCTTGCTTGTTCTCTGTTGTGTGTAAAAAAATATGGAAAATAGATGTAGCATAGAGGGTATCAAACCCAAAAATAGAACCATAGATATGATTTTTGTTTCCCCTTCCACATTTAATTTTCATAATGCATGGAAACCCAAGAAAAATTGCATGCAAACCCCAAATAAAATGGAGGTAACATGACCATGAAAACAAATACGTAGCTTACAACTATGAACTAGGTAGCATTTGAACTAAATTTTTTTGTTTGGGTGATAGGGAATGTCGACTTGAAGTTATCTCACGGTGTATTAGTCATGAAATGAACTAGGAACAAACTGGAGGCTTAATATGAAAAAGGTTTTGAGACCAAAAGAAGTATAAAACTATGTACACTTTCAGATTTTTACAAATAAATGTGGCTAGTCTCAAATGTGAGCTAAGGAGTGAATTCCATGGTAAAATTGAAGTGGATGGAACTCAAATAGAGCCATTGTAAACCATTTAATAATGAAAAACAACTACATCAACTACATTCTCTATCTACATTAGCAATGGGGCTACATACTGAAGACATTATGGGGTCGATCCCTCCTTGAATGCACAGGTGGGGTCGGTCTCTCCTGAGATGGGTCTTCTCCTCTACACACTCTCCTTACTAGCAGGTGGGGTTGATCCAATGCAAATGTCAATGGGTTTCTCCTTTGCGCACTCTCTTTACTGGCATGTGGGGTTGATCCAATGCAAATTTTAGTGGGTTTCTCCTCTACACACTCTCCTCACTGGTAGATGGGGTCAAACAATGTACTTCTCAACAAGTTTGGGAGTGGTTTTATTTGGTCGGGGGTTTAACACCATATTGTTTTTTAAGTATGATTTTTTTTTTTTTATTTGTTTGATTTATTTTTTTATTTTTTATTTGTTTGTAATATAATTTTTATTTATATTTGTACATAATATATGTTATATAGTTATATATAACTCTACCCCTAAACCCCACTAACCCCCTAACCACTAAATCCCCTAACCCCTTGTTGACGCTTGAATTCGTTAGGACCTAAACGAAAACCTCACGAGGGTACAAATCCCCCTTCATTTTTATAGAGGTGGTACTCCTCTTTACTTTAATATTTTCTTGGGACTCTAGATCTTAAGAATATGGGACTTTGCAAAAGTATGTCATGGTAATCAAAGAAATATAAACATTGCAAGAAACAATAACAAGAAAGAACATTTTTTGTTTTCTTTTTAAAGAAAGGTCCTGAGAAATGACCAGGAACCACACACTTTATACATTTGAAAAAGATAGAAAATATTTCCTCACATCCATCATAGTTAAACTAAAGATTTTTGATCACATAAAATGAAAAGAAGATGGTCTGCATGCATAAGAGAACTTTAAAAAAGTGGACACATGGGAAACTCAAATAAATATAATGATAGATAAATCTCAAATACTTTATACTCAAAACTCAGAGTTACAAAGCACAGTCAAAACTGATCTTGAAATAGCTCTCTTGAAATTTCTGTAAAAATGTATAGTTTGTTACAAAGCCTTGAAATTTAAATGTGTTTGTCCTTAGGACTCGGATTAGGGCTCCCACAGAACTTAAAGAAAATATAAACAAGAAGTAAGCTTGTAGAAGGAGGATGGTCAACGATAATAGAACAATAAGACCTAGAAAGAAGACGGGGACAAGTTATCAGACTTTGGTTAAACCTTTCTAGTCAAAGAAGCAGAGTAACTGAATGAGAAAACTAATAAAGGAAGATGTGATCACCATAAACTTACTATGATGGTCTCTCATGTCCCTTCACTTTCTTGCTTCTATCCTTTTATTGTCTTCATTGACAGTTATAGGAATTGTCTCGACTGTTTCTTGCCCTTCTTTGGTTAATTTGTCGATTGCCTTTCTGAACCAATCTTCAATATAAATTTTCATTACTGCGATGTTTATTTCATGCCTGATTTTAATGTTGAATAATTCACCTTCCAAGTCTCTTAAGTTAAGATAAATACCATGTACTGATTCCTCAATATCTTGTTTTTTCACAGAATAATCAACTAGCCAATTGTCTGTTTCATCTTCATTACATTCGAGTATGCCATAAAAATTTTCAATTGATAACCCTTTGAATATCTCAACTTGTTCGTCAAATTGCTGCTTTGTTAGAAACATTGAGTTGATAATTAATTTAGAGTCTTGTCCCTCGTTAGTACCTCCTGCTAGATCTATCTCCAAGAGTCTCTTGAACAATTCTTCTCTTTTGAAGGTAAGTGCTGGCTCTGAGAGCTTCAACATCTTGCGAAAAAAATGCAATGAAAGGGAAATGGATGAATGATCTTGGAGTTGTATATTTCCTTGGATTGACATGTACATGGATGAATGATCTTGGAGTTGTATATTTCCTTGGATTAGAATGGGAAATCTTGAACTAACAAGATCTAATAACTTTCTTAAACTTATAGATCAATGATTCTCTAAACCCATTTCCTTATTAAGGAGCATGAAAACTATTATCATGAAGATGCCAACACTGGTCAACTTTGGAGTAATCAATCTGGTCAAATCTATCCTTGCCTACTCAATGTTGGCTAGACGTCCATGGGGACGGAAAATGAAAGTGAACTTTTCACTTGAAAGAGACAAAATCAAAAGTATTAAAGGAAATGGAAAGACAATTATCACACCCTTGGACCCCAGGGAGGGTAAACTATGGACAAAAACCTAGGAGGAAGAGACCAAGGCCATAAATCTATACCAATTCATCCAAGGAGATCAAGATAATGTTGAACCTAATAAACAAGGATAATTACCACATGGTTCACCTTTGTCAGTAGGTCAAAACTAAGACATGAAACTCTATGAATAACAGTTGGAAAAATATGAATAAACAATGAGAGAATGTTGGTCGATTGAGTTAATTCCCAAGGAGTGAGAATCATCGTTGGTTCATGTCGACGAGGTGTCTATGATGATTAAAGAACAAGTCCAACTACAGAGTCTAGTGTAGTCATTCGGAAGACAAGCTATGATATAGTGGGATATGCATCCATCCTGACTAAAGACTTGGATCGTCACAACCACATACTCTTTCAAATGTTTCGAAGGAAAGAAATTATCAGCTACAACAAGTATACCTAAGTTCAATCTGGGGTTCAACCCTCTCACCCATATTGAAGAGTATGAGAGGGAATGGAGAAGAATTGGGTACAAAGATAAAATATTATGGCCTCATATGTTCCCCAATACGCTGGATGATCTACCTTACAAGTGGTACAAAATAGAGAAGCCACATGGTAAAAMATTCACTTGGAAGCATCTCAAAGAAATTTTGTCAATGAATTTGCATTTAAACCTACATAAACTAACTTGGAAAAGGTAGTCAAGGAAATTAGAGACTATATTCACTAGTACATTTGGCATAATTTTTGACATTTTCTGACATTTCCATTACTAAATGAATGACTTTCAACGAACATGATTATGAATGTTCATCAGATTTGTTTCATTGCACCCTCAACAAACATATCTAGTTGTCGTACTTTTGATGTAAAAAACCTTCCACGTGGCAACCATGGATAGATTTAATCACCAAACTTTCATCGAAACTCAATGTCGCAACTACGCCGATCATATCTAGTTGTCGTGCGTTTGATGAAAAAAGGTTTCCACATGGCATTTTGTGGAAAAGTTTGATTTTCCAAGCGGCTATCGCAATGATGAAATAGGTGTCGGCACAATTCCAATGTAAAAACTAGAAGAAGTAAGGAAATTTTTGACACGTTGTCTTGCATCGACCATCGCAGTTGTGACGCTATGGTGGACGAAGTTCGTGAGTGTTGTGATGATCTAGCGGGAATAGTCCATTGGTGTTGTGACGATATGGTGGCCAAGTCCATCAGAAGTGCAATGAGTTGGAGTACATAATTCATCGACATTACAACGATATGGAATGTAAATTCCATCAGAGGCACTATCTGAGCGTCGATGTGTGAGCCGTCGGAGTTGTGATGCAATGATGGGAAAATTCTGTCAGCATTGTGAGAATAGAGCTGGCACAATCCCTTGGAGTACCATTGGAGCTTTGATGCACTGGGGGCATTTTCTATTGGATATTCGATGATGAGTAAGGTCGTTAGAGTTTCGACGAGCTAAAAATAAAGTTTAAAAAATAAATAAATTGATGTTGTACACTAATATCCATGCTTATGATGCATTGGACATAGGGCCCCTGATTGGATTTGAGGCACATGCATTTGTGATACATGTTCTATTGTATACCATCTTAAGTTCTTGATTCCACC
This sequence comes from Picea mariana, assembly GCA_032191745.1. Classification (NCBI taxonomy): domain Eukaryota; kingdom Viridiplantae; phylum Streptophyta; class Pinopsida; order Pinales; family Pinaceae; genus Picea; species Picea mariana. Next base: position 12,237 of record JASDQU011378829.1, on the reverse strand, counting down.
ACTAAAATTTATCCCTCGTGGAATATAGATTTTCCCTCAATGTGTTAAACTTGAATTAAGTAAAGACAAATTTACTTTATTAAATCCTTGAAAACTCTGAGAGTAATCACAACTTTGTAGTTTTGTATTATAGCCATTTATATTTATATGAAAGAAAAAATGTACCATTATATTACACAACATTGCATAGCCTAACTTGATGCTATGACCAAGGATAGTCATCATTGCAATTAAGGGTGGAATGGGGATAAATGGATGCAAGAAGCATGAGATATAATTCAAATCATTTATCTTTCTATGAAAGAAAAAATGTACCATTATATTACACAACATTGCATAACCTAACTTGATGCTATGACCAAGGATAGTCATCATTGCAATTAAGGGTGGAATGGGGATAAATGGATGCAAGAAGCATGAGATATACTTCAAATCATTGCAGAATATGACAACAAGCTAAATGATGACATGCACCAGAATAATGTGTATTAATGGAGGGATTCAAGCTCAATATAGGCCGCACTTTGTGCACCATGCTATTTTCTTGTGGGTTTAATAAGTTCTCATGCACCATTACAAATCCATGCACTATGAAGCAATAGAGAAAATCATAGTGGTTTGGAGGACTTCCTCCATGAAAAATCAGTGCGCATAACAGAGACAATAGAAAAACTGGAACAATAGGAAGCATGGACTCAATGAAAGAATAAGATCTAGAAATGTAAGGGAAGATTCCACCTACACACCTAGGAGAATGCAGAAGAGCCCCAACAACATCATGGAAATGGTATTTTTCACAGACTAAGAAAGACGACTAACGTCCATATATGTAAACATTTTTTTTTTTTATACTATGAGACATCCTCTAATGCATTGATTAAATAAATATAAGCTAGTGATATATATGGCAGAGATTTCAGAAGGATCTAGATGGGCCTAGCCCAAATCTAGCTACAAAAAGGCATAAACATTTTTCTTAAGGGGAGATGATGCCCATTTTCCCTCTACATAATGCAAGTTTAGAAACCATATAGGATATTTTTAATGGCTTGGGATGAAGAAATAAAGGGTGAGAAAACAATTATACCCATTTTGTACAAATATCATAATTTTAATACAAAATTCTCAAAGCATAACTAGTAAAATACAACATCTAGAACCTATATATCTACATATATAAGAAAATGTACATTGTGATAATGAATTAGAAAAAATTTCAACTTACTGTGCTTGAAGCTTCCTATTTTCTTCTAGAAATTATTCAACCTATCGACAATGGACAACGTTGTCCTTAGGTAGGTTTGGTTGCTTAGTAATAGGAATGCTTCCTATTTTTTCATCATATGACATAGACTGTCAAAAGCAAATTATAAAATTAAAATCTAAAATATTTACATTAAAAACTTCTACTGATAAAGGAGACCTTAATATGATAGGAATGCAAACTGAACCTTGTATAAAACTTTACCATGAAGCATAACTGCATAAATTCTAAAAAACTAGCAACATTATTGAAACTGTATTTGTTTTTCTAGAATAGATGCAATCTTTAGGGTGAGACAAACACCCCTCAATTGTTGAAGCTGTGTTTATTTTTCTAGGATGGATGCAATATTTACAGTGAGACAAACACCCTGCAATATTATAACTACAAGGAATACATAAAATTACATAATTTGCATGCATATTTCCGTGTCACAATAACAATCAAATCATCATGCAAAACTAAAGTGCTAGAGCTTCAACATATTCCGCTTATTCTTATTTCTAGGCATGTATGATAAGTGGATAGGAAAAGTAGCATTTCTATACTGATAGATAAATATTCCCACATTGATGAAAAAAAATCATAACGTTCACAATTTTTAACTACTATAGGGGCAGTGTTGACTTGAGATGTGTTAAAGTTGTTTTTCTAATTGATTAACACATGCCACTCTAGGATTGTTTTGGGGGGATTAGGGGTGGATCTTTCATCAACCCCTTTAGCAGTATGACTCTTAGAATCTCTACTCCCTTTGGGATCAGTTCCATGAGATAACCTTGTTCTCAATGCTAACTATGATGGTATTAGGATGGAAATCCAGTTGGAGAGGTGCATACTGCAGGCCCAACATTTACAACATATTCAACCTGCATAAAAATTGGAAAGTACATAATAATTGGTCAAAATTCACATTGGGTTGAAAAAGTGAAAAATGTAGCCAAAGAACACCTTTCAATCATAGGTCACAAAGACCATACATGCGATTTTCCCATACACAATGTTAGAGTTTCACAACTGAGCTCTAGAAACAACACACCTAATTCTTGCATCATCACCATAGTCTACTAAAACCAATGAAATAAAATGAAAATATTTTTATGTCTACAAATCAACAAAATAGTTCTATCCACAAATTTGAAATGACCAATGTAGGTCCAAATACAAGACTCATACTTCATTTGGCTGTTGATTCAAGACACCTCAAGTTGTTCTTTAAGACAATTGAATACATTAGATCTTAGGGTAGTATTATGATCAATAAACTTTGGAATGTAAGGCATTTGCAAGGAACATGACCACAATCAACAAAGGTTAAAATAAAATTTCTATTTTGATATTGAATATACATAATTTCGTATCAAAGAAAACTACCAGGAAATGACATCAACAATATCAACATGAATCTTTGGCAACTGTTCACACACACTAACTAAAATGGAAAAATGAGTACTACCTACATGCGTCCATGATCTCGATGAGGCATGAGCTTGTACAACCAAATCACACATAGACTAGTTGTTAGTTACATTCCCATTGTGACGACCTGCATAAATCATCAGAGAACAAAATGTTATATGGATGAATAATAATTGAATAAATAAATAGACATATCAACATGTACGAGACTATAGAAAGACTAAAGTGGAATACCTAGATGACCTTCTCTTAGTTTCAAGAATAATTTATTCCTTATTGAATAGAGCCAACCACATGAAGGTGGAAGCTCATTTGGCTCCTCCCCCCCTCACATCACTCCCAATTCCCCATACCCAATTTATCTACTTGAAAATAATTGAAAGTGACATAGTATGATTCATGCATAGAATGTAACAAAACAAAAATTAAAGGTAAATGAAAGAAATCATGTGTCTAGATATGTGGTTTTGTACATACTAAACATATATGATTCATCCATAAGAGTCTAGTAAAACAAAAATCGTATAAAAAAATAATTTATATTAATAAATTTTATCATCAAAATATGTTTCCATTATACATGTGTCTCATAATATATACAGTCACTTCTTTTTTTGTTTCTTAGTTTGTATATATTTGATGATTGACTCATCCATTTCTTGATCCCCTTCAGTTGTTGGGCCCTCTCTTGGTGCCGATTGAATATGCATGCTCTGGCATGTTCTACATCTAGTCGTGTACTCTCCACGACGTGTAGGTTGCTGCAAATGGGCATCGACTGGAATAACAAAAATGGTTAAATTGATATGGTTAGTTATTATTCATAGAATAAGTTCATTAATACAAATATCATTACAATATTATTTATCGAGTTGACTAGTTGAGACCATTGGTTCAACTACCATGTGTTCCTCCTCTCGCCAAACATCCTCACATAGATGCTTTGCTAGTGAAACAAGAAAAGTTATAACTACAACATATGCAAGTAAATATTAATAATCGTAATCCATACTTCTAATTTTACATCCATAATACCATCACGATTGATTTACACACCACCATCATCAGGATGCACTCCACCATCATGGGGATGCTATCCACTGTTGGCCTCATTATTGTTGTTTCTCTCTTTCTTAAAACAAATGAACACATTTATTTATGGGATAAATCAATCGTGAATAGATTTTACAAGTAATCAACAATTAAATTCCATTGATTTTATTTACAATGCCATTCAAAGGGGTAGATTGTGTTTGCCCCATGCTTTTTTGATGTTCAACCACAACTTGAAAGCCAAACTTGAAATTGAGATGGGGGTCTTCTTCAGTGGTCGCAGTTTTGAAATGAGCCCCTTGCATTGCATAAGATCACAAATTTGGCTTATTGGATGCAATTAAATAAATGTTATATGATGATATGAATGATATGGTTTAATTATTTGCTACTTACAATTCGTGCTTTTAGTTTCACGTAATCACCTTGGCCAACTTTATGTTTACCATGTTTTTATAGTCTTTCCTTGGTTTCTTTTGACATCTTTGGAAGCCTATGAAAAGTTTCAACTAGGTTAGATATGGAAATTTTTATGTAGAACTAAAGAAAATTCAACATATTAAATTCAAAATATCATATACCTTCTTGGACTAGGTGGCATGCTTCCTTCTTTTCTCATTGTCTTCTCCTTTGCATCCTCCATTAGATTATTCCACTCACTCTTAGGAATCATTAGAGGATGCCCATACCTAGTTTTTTTTTGCAAATGAACGCTATATTTATCCCTCACATATTTCAAATATGTACTGGCCAATAATGTGACTCCACTTTTGTTGAAGGACTCACCAAACAAGCCGATCAAGTAGTCAATAAAATCCTTTTTCAAATTGGCATTTTGTGCATTCCACCATATGCGTATGGTGGGCCCAAAAATATCTAAGACCTTGTCATTCATATGCTTAAAAAATGTTGTTTCCTATGAAACAATATGATCATTAATTTAAAATAATTGGAGAGATGTATGTTTTAATTAGATAATATGAAATAATTAATACATTCATAAATACCTAGGATTTTTGGTATCTTGGTCAGAACAATGTTCTCGTCCAAAAAAAAATGTAACTGACATTGTTCCCTTGTTGGTAACACGTGTTGATCTAGGAAAGCAATTTGTAGAATAACCAATTGGGTCATCTCCACCATCATGTGCACGGTTTGGCGTGCACTAGGAGGGCGTGTCATGGGCCCCAAAAGGTGTAATCATTAAAGTCATGGGGATATCAGACATAGGTGGAGAGAAAAATAGCCTCTTGGGTATGTGCATCGTTGCTACTAACACTAGCTTCACGAGCAGGCTCATGAGTAGCTCCCAAAAAATCCTATAGGAAGAAAAATTTTTTTGTTCAGATTATATAAAAGTAGCAAACCAAAATTCATAAATTCATAAATGTGATAAATAATCTTTTTAAAAGATGGAACTTTCCTCATATTGCTGTATATCTTCCATCAAAACTCTGTACCTTTCTTTGTTCTCCTTCGTTGGTTCACACCTAGCCAATGCAATAAGTTCCCTATTTTCCTTTCTCATAGCCCTTTTAATTGTATGCAATGAGTTTATGGATTCAAACAATTTATCATTGTCACCTACATTGTCAACATCAGGTGTGGACAAGTAAATATATCAACAAAAAAACAAGTTAATTCACTTATAAAAACAATAATAAAATTCACTTTAAATGGATATGGATATTGTTAGTCATTTAACTTCTTCGAGGTTGGTGCCTCCCATGATCACCCTGCCACAATATAAGAAGAATGACATATTAAAATGTTACCTTATAATATGAGAAACACAAGATATTAAAATGAATGTTAAAGATAAAAAATAAGAGACATTAAATAGAGGTTGGGTGAAGTTATGGTGTCAACGTCCATATTATACAATGGATCAACATCCATTTTCATTCATCTTCCTATGAACACCATTCACATGTGCATAATTTGTCTAAAGACATACCTCTGCTTAAAAATATCATCTAAACCATATTTTCATAAAACAAAAAAATGTCATTCTTTATTCCATAAACATCCTAATATGTAACAACTATCAAATGTATGCAAATAAAATAAAAATAACACTTTCACTAAATTCTCATTAATATGGTTTAATAATGACTTAGGTTGAGAAGGGTAAGCTCAGAATGGTGGAATGATGATGAATTGTATACATGCTAATAGGGTATGATCTTGACTAGTTCTAAGCATTTTTTTTCAGGCTTTAAACTTGCGTTGTTTTGTAAATTATCTGTACACCAATAGGATGATGAACCATGTAGCCAAGAAGGAAAAGTGATGATGAAATTCCCAACAACTGAATATTTTTTTTAAAACCAAGTCCTGTTTGCATTTCTCTTATAGAACAAAGTATAGACATGTATTGAAACAAAATTGTATTGAAATGGATTGATAATAGAGGAGGCCTTTTGTAATCTTGAGTGATGAAGAAAGTGAATGGGGTAAAGTGTGTGTGGATACTAAACAACGTTTTTCCATGCATGCAACCTTATTTTCTTTTACAATGCTCAAGAACCCAATTACAATTTCATTTCCTTCTCTGATAGCTAAGATAAAATATGATATTTTGTAACTATGAATCCTTTTGAAGACATGATCATATAATACTTTGTAGTATGAAAAGGGAACATGCCTCAAATTTTTATTTATATGGAGAAAATGAAACAGAGTATACCACTAGTGGTTTATACACATAATAGAAACCCGTCTTCTTTGACAATATACTCATTCCCCAAAAATGATTTTAAACTCTTGCTTGTTCTCTGTTGTCTGTAAACAAATATGGAAAATAGATGTAACATAGAGGGTATCAAACCCTAAAATAGAACCATAGATATGATTTTTGTTTCCCCTTCCACATTTAATTTTCATAATGCATGGAAACCCAAGAAAAATTGCATGCAAACCCCAAATAAAATGGAGGTAACATGACCATGAAAACAAATATGTAGCTTACAACTATGAACTGGGTAGCATTTGAACTAAATTTTTTTGTTTGGGTGATAGGGAATGTCGACTTGAAGTTATCTCACTGTGTATTAGTCATGAAATGAACTAGGAACAAATTGGAGGCTTAATATGAAAAAGGTTTTGAGACCAAAAGAAGTATAAAACTATGTACACTTTCAGATTTTTACAAATAAATGTGGATAGGCTCAAATGTGAGCTAAGGAGTGAATTCCATGGTAAAATTGAAGTGGATGGAACTCAAATAGAGCCATTGTAAACCATTTAATAATGAAAAACAACTACATCAACTACATTCTCTATCTACATTAACAATGGGGCTACATACTGAAGACATTACGGGGTCGATCCCTCCTTGAATGCATAGGTGGGGTCGGTCTCTCCTGAGATGGGTCTTCTCCTCTACACACTCTCCTTACTAGCAGGTGGGGTTGATCCAATGCAAATGTCAATGGGTTTCTCCTTTGCACACTCTCTTTACTGGCATGTGGGGTCGATCCAATGCAAATTTTAGTGGGTTTCTCCTCTACACACTCTCCTCACTGGTAGGTGGGGTCAAACAATGTACTTCTCAACAAGTTTGGGAGTGGTTTTATTTGGTCGAGGGTTTAACACCATATTGTTTTTTAAGTTTGATTTTTTTTTTATTTGTTTGATTTATTTTTTT
>JASDQU011378827.1:0-23955 GCA_032191745.1 Picea mariana | reverse complement strand
AATTATAGCAGTAAATAATATGTTTTACTCTGAACTTAAATGTGTTTATTTGCTTAAATGCATGTGGATTGTATAACATCTATATGAGTTATGTACAAAGTGGTTAGTAGCATAAAAGGGTGTGCTACAACAGATCACATATGTACGCGACCTATCTATACTGCAACATGTGTATGCATGCATCCTTCCCTCTGCCAGCCTGCGTACACCTTCATAAACTAGGGTTTTCCATCTTTCTACAACTCTGAAAGTTTTGTCCCTTCAGACCTTCACTTCCTCTGTCACATCCACTTGCATGAACCTGTCATTGCAACCAATCTGTGCCATGCATACATCATTATACATCTCCCTCAACCAAGTACAAGTAGCTCAAAGGTGTGAGCTATAAGAACCATATTAGAAATGTACCATACATGAGAGTGTTTCTCACTCAACCAACCAACCAACATATACCATATCGAGATATCACAACAACCATACCAAGAATGCTTCAAGCATTCCCCATAACATAAGCATTGTCACATACCCGTAATTTGTTTTTTATACAACAATATTTTGTTTTCAGCTAAGTGTATTACACATTTATAAGGCGTCGCTTAGAATAAATCCTTTTACAATAAATCACTAAAGTTACTTGTCCTATGTTGTAACTTATGGCATAACTTATAGTTTATATTGTAGATCATGTGATATGAATATAATTATCATGTTGTAATCCACACGGTAAAATTTGAGGTGTTGAAAACCCTTGTTTATTATCCCAAAAGGTTATTGTTATTGGACCCTTGTCGTGACCCTGGTTTCTTAAGACCTAAGTTGGCATATTAACTACTTATTTTCTAGGCATAGTATAGTTATTGTAAGTTAATAGGTGGCTTGTCTCGACAAGTGTGGAAATAGGTGAAAGGATTAAACTCAAAAATGGGTGATAATCACGTCAAAATTATGTTTTTTTTGGTGAGCATTAATTATGCTTTGACACTTGATACAAGGGTGGTTGGTAGTCCTTAATAGCGGGCTTGGTGTACCCTATATTCTTAATTATACTCTTCTCTTTACCCTCTCGTGGAAACCCTCCCGTGTGCGAGGTGTGACTTCTTGGAATGAGAGCTCGGAGAGTAAGTCCCGACCACCCGACGTAGATTTTGATCATTCACTTCACTGTTTGGTAATCTTCCAATGAAAGATGAGGGTTCCTTCTAGTTCAGGTTAGATGAATCTAGGGTTTCATTTCTCTGTATGTTAGTTTCCTCTACTGAGTGCTTGGGGTTTCTATGCCGCATACTAACTCTACGTACATTATACCTTTGTTGGGTTTTTTCTCTTGCTTCACTCAGTCATTTGGGAGCCAGGGCGTAATCTCGGTTAGAGTTTTTTTCCTTATCTTGTTAATGGATGTTGTGATTTCTATTACATGGTTCCATTCTGTAATTTGTCGAAGGTGTTTTCTTGTTGAAAGTTTTATTGGTCCTGCGTGCATTTCCTTTATTTTGTTTAATACTCAGTCATTGCCGCTATCATGAGCTTGTCCTGATTTTTAGTTTGGAAACCCTATAGATCCTTCTAGGTAATGGTTGTAAATGTCCTAGTTGTGTACGAGGTTACCCATCAGGAATAAATGTTGGTTATGATTGGTCAAATTGTTCTTATTTAGGAATTTCATTGTAGTGTTCGAGCTACTCCTGGTAAACTCATACCCTAACTTTGTTGTCATTTTTGCAAAAGTTTTGGTTCCCTTCTGAACTGGTTGTTCATCAATGTTGATATACTCGACCAAATATACAGGGTTTTTATCCCAAATCAATCATCTGAAATACCTGCAAGTATTCTTTACTTTTAATGTTTTCCTTTCTAAATGTGATAAAATACCTTACCTAGGTGTTACACTAATTCTTTTGTTTGTAAACCTTGTTGACAGGTGTTGGCTATGGCTTCTCGGCTAAGGCACTCAACCTTTGAGAGGTAATTCAGTTTCTATAATAGACCCTAGCTATGTATGAGGGGTTGATACCACTGTCTATGTTCGCATTAGCTAGTTGATTACCTATCATAGGTCTGTCGACCCCATTTTGGTCCATTTTCAACAATAAGAATGTAATTTTTTCTTTGTTATGTATTTCATTCGCAAAGATCCTTCCGAAGTTTGGCTGCATATGAGGGTTTTGTTATTTTTGTTGAAGTTTAAACTATGACAAATTTATTTCTCCGTGTATCTTCAAAGGGTTTTCACTCTCGTTAATTTATAGAGTTGGGTTGACACAATTGTAGCTCTGTTAACTATTTATTAATGGAATTTCCTTGTTTCTTTAGTTCATGGTCATGAATGTTTTCAAGCCTTTACTTTCCATGCTCGCATGATTTTTCTTATTTTCGTTCTCATTCTAAAATGGTTACGAAACCTATCAGGATAGTTTCATTATAAAACTTGTTGTTATCTAGGTAATTGTTACTATCTTGATGTACTATTCGACACCCTTAACCTTCTGTATATATTCTAGTTTTTCTCCGCAACAATAGAATTATAGTTTAGAATATGGCATGTTTGGTTGTATTTCAAATTATATAGTATTCCTCTATACTACAACTCTATTAATTCTATAATCATATTTCCTGCATTTGAATTTGGTTATGGATATAATCGTTCCTTTCTAATATATCATGGCAATTGTATAATCAAATGAAATAAGTGAGAACCTCTAATATCTAGTTAGATTGCAATTGTTAATAATTTAACCATAAATTTACAAATGGAACAACAAATTAACCCAAATAGAGTATTTAAGAATTACAATTGAACAATAAGAGAAACAGAATACAATATCCATGGATTATGAATTGAACCATAGTTTAACCATATTAGAATGGAAGAAAAACCTGTAATTGAGATTTTTGTAGGGAAAACACACGTCAAGTGGGTCGTTCCTCCCAACCTTAGATCAAAGTTGCCACATATACCCACTCTTTCACCCTCGAGCTAAATCCTGATCCAATAATATAACCAAGTGACTTGTTGCAGTTCATGGGGTTATAAGCATTACATTAGGATTTTTGTGTCATGTAAATATTTCTCATATTTCACATCTGATTCCAAATGGCGTCCCATTATCTTTGTTCTCTTTTCTTTTAAAAGATTTTCCTATGTATTTGAAACATGTATGAACCTCCTGCTCATTCACCACCTCTCAATTTTGGTTTTGCTCATTGACCACCTACCAATTGGATTTTTACACATGTTCCTAACATCCTGATATTTTGTCTCACTTCAGTTGAGTTAACTCAAAAAATCTTCACCATTTGTCCCCTTTTTGTTGTCACTTGGTATTTCTCTTTGGATCAACAATAATTAAAACAACAAGTTTTGACTTAGATCACCAGGATCCATAGGGTGCTGATAAAAAATAAAAATAATAAGTTTTAAATTTGAAATTTCGGGTATCACAAGCATAAGTGATCATTAAAGACAACCATGTAACCATACCAGAAGATCTAAAACTATAGAACGCAGATCTGGGAGCTTGCTTCAGACTTCAGGGACCTGACACCAACATCAAATCAAGTCTTCATGCCTTTTTCACCTGTAGGTGACCTCCTCCACTACAACCTACATATACGCGTGACTTCCTCCACTGCAGCTAGTGTACATACGCAACCTGATCCACTGCATCCTGCATACACTTCAAAAACTAGGGTTTTTCTGAAGCTTTAAAACTTTCACCGTCAACCCTCCTTTGTTACTTCAAACTTTCATAACTTCAGATGCATTAGTGAGTACCTGCAATCAATTGTTAACAAAAATTAAAAAAATTGATAGTGGACTATATATGTCAATAACTTCTTTTACATTTCGCCAAATAAAATTGATGTAGGTAGATTTGGAATTTTTAAAAACAAAGCACTTGCAAATGTATTACTATTGTGTTTTAAGGCATTCACATCCTCCATGTCATGTATTTCAAATTTGAAATGTCGTATTCATGTTGGGAATGATTTTGGCTCAGGCTTCTGTTGAAAAAAACATTTTGGATTCTCTAGTTAAAATATCTTTTACCTATGTGTTAATTTTATTTTATCATTAAATATATTTTAACTTTAAATTTTAATTTTAAAATAAAACATAAAAAAAGTTGATATAATGGTCAAAATTATAATTAATATAATTATGTTTAAAATATATATTAAAATTAAGATTGAAAAAAATAATATATAAAGTTGAAAAGTTTCATATTTTCACTAATATTATCTTCTTAAAAATATATTAATATTGTCCATATTATCAAAATCATGCCATTTGTATATGTTCACCACTATGCAAAATTAGGGCCAACATTTTTGAATTTAATAACCTCTTCCTTTAAATTTATTTAATGTGAAATTTAGATTCATTTACTAATTATTTTATTTGTTTTTTAATTACTTTAAATTACTTTAATGTGAAATTTAGATTCACTTATTAATTATTTTATTTGTTTTTTAATTGTATATTAAAATATGTTTTTCATATTAACTAGATGAATTGACATCTTAAAAAATCAAGTGTTATGCTTTGATTATTTAAAATAATATGATATCAAAATGATAAAATTATTTTTAAAATTAAATTTTTAAAGTTTTGTAACATAGTATTTATTTATGATTAAAGGATGATCTAGTGAGTTCATCTTTTTAAACATATAAAAAAAATATTACAAAATTTCGTTAAAATTAAAAATAAAAAATATTTTTTATTTAGGAAAAAATGACCACCATTCATCATATATTGTTTTGTGTTGTTAATCAATTAGCAAACAAATCACCGTAGTTTGTTTTAATAAAAAAAAAAAAAAAAAACAGTTTTTATTTAAAAAACAAATGGCAATTATTCATTATATATTGTTTCTGGGTTGTTAATCAATTGATAAAAAAAAAAAAAATACAATCATAAGAATTCAGATGAAGAAACCACAATAAATTTAGATATAATGTATTAATTAAGTCAATTTTTAAGATATATAATTTTGTTTATACAACTCTAAAAAAAAATCAAACTTAATACAGTACATTAACTTATAAAAATTAAACTTTATTAAGAATATTAAATTGACTTTTAAATTTCATTCAAGTTTTTCAATAAATTAACTTAATACAGTACATTAAATTATAAAAATTAAACTTTATTAAGAATATTAAATTGACTTTTAAATTTCATTCAAGTTTTTCAAAAAAATGAGAATTTAAGTAATAGAATTTATAATAAAAATTATAGAAATAAAAAAGATGTTATATTGTGTTTGAATTTTTCAATAAATTAGGATTTAAGTAATAGAATTTATATTAAAAAATATAGAAATAAAAAGTAATAGAATTTATATTAAAAAATATAGAAATAAAAAAGATGTTATATTGTATTTGCATTTTTCAATAAATTAGGATTTAAGTAATAAAATTTATTAATAAAAAAAATTAAAAATAAAAAGGATAGTAGATAGTCTTTGTATAAAATTAAAAAATTGAATGATAAAATTACCTTTTATATTATTGATGAATGTATCATAGTTGATGCAAGAAAATCAATAAATGAATATTTGAGATTAATATTAATCATATTGATTATGTTGCATTGCAAAATTCAACAAATATGGTTAATTTTAAGGATAGTTTTTAAATATATTTTTCAAAGCCTCTTTTATATTATTTCAATTGAAATTCTTCTAAATAAAATTTATAACAAAACATATAACATCTAAATTACACATTTTAGGTCAGATTTAATATTGAATAATGAATAATGTTTTAACATAATCTTGAATTAAGAACATGGTATATGAGTAATGAATAATTTTTTAACATAATGTTGAATTAAGAATATGGAACACTGTTTTAACATAATGTTGAATTAGGAACATGGTACTTGAATAATAAATTATGTTTTAACATAATGCTGAATTAAGATGAATATCAACATTTTCACACATAACCATTGAGGAATGTTAACTATATCCAACCATAATTAATCAAATTGAATTATAGTCAAATATAGTTAACAAATGCCAATATTCAACCATGGTCAACTATAATTGTGAAACATATTCAAAATTTTATTATTTGAGGACTTACCTTTCATACATTATACATACTTAAATACAAACAATGACATAACCATTAAACATAACTATTAATGAACATTATAATCCAATATAATCCAAAAAAAGTGTCGCAATGCGTCAAAAGCCTCATCATTCAATGTGAGATAAATGTGACATATCCCTAATGACCCTAGTAACTCATACAATGAAACATAACCATTTGGGAACATAATTGTTTGGCATAAGTCCAATGAAGATGAAATATACAATTTCAAATAACCTTTGAGGGATGTCAGATATGGCCAATCAAAGTCAACCAAACACAATTCAACATAACCCTACCAAATTCAACCAAACATGACTCAACATAACCCTTGATAAACATCACAATGCAAAAAAAACATTAAGGAATGTAGCAATTTGCCATAAATTGTTCTAAGATGAATGTCACATTCAAAACCATTAAGGAATGTATCAATTTGACATAAAATTTGCTAATATGAATGTCACATTCTAACATAACCACCGAGCCTAACGCAACCATCATTCATGAATGTAGGAAGCTAACAGAAGTCAACCAAAATGAATGTCTCAATGTCAAATGATGATTGAGAACATCACAATCAAGCATATCCATATTATAAAGTAAGCCCAAATGAATGTTACAATCTAACATAACCATTGAAAAATGTCACAACCCAAAAAAACCCTTGACGAACATTGCAATTCAACAAAATCCTTAATAAATTCTAACATTTGACATCATATTTGATTAATGTCACAATGGAAGAATGTCACAAGCCAACACAACCCTTGATGAATGTTGCGATGCGACAAAAACCTTAATGGATTTCACAATGTGACATCTCATTTCATTAACTCCACAATGCGACAAAACCCTTAACTAATATTGCAATGTGACACGACATTTGATAAACACTACAATATGACATGGTCGTTAATGTGGCAAGATGACTACCACAATCTGAGATAACCATTAAGGAATATTGCACTATGAAATAACCATTAAGGAATGTCACAATCTGAAATAATCATTAAGGAATTTCGTAATTGAAAATAACCCTCCATGAATGTCATAATGTGACATCACATTTCATTTATGTCACAATGTGACAAAAATATTTATGAATGTCACAATGTGACATCAAATTTCATTTATGTCACAATGTGACAAAATCCTTAATGAACATTATAAAATGACATGACATTTGATGAATGTCAGAATATGACATTGTCATTAATGTGTCAAGATGAATGTTATGATGCAGTATAAATATTCAGAAATATAGCAATTTAACTTAAAGTAAGCCAAAATGAATGTCACAATCCAACATAATCGTTAATGAATGTCATAATCAGACATAATTCTTTTTTAATGTCACAATGTGACATGAAATTTCATTAACATCACAATGCAAGGAAACCCTTCATGAACGCCATAATATGACATAGGTATTGTCAAAATCTTAATAAATCCTTTATGAGTGTTAGAATGTGAGAGCACATTGCATTAATGAAGATTGCTATTTGACAACACATTTGATGAATGTCGCAATCTGGAATAGCCATTAACATGACAAGGCAAATCCTACAATATGAAATTACTACCATAAACGAAATTCACAGTGCAACATAAACCTTCAAGAATGTTACAATGCAACTTAAATATCAAACAATGCAACAATTTAACATAATGTAATCACAAATGAATGTCACAATCCATCATCACCATTGACGAATGTCACCAGCCAACATCAAAAAACTTAATGAATGTCACAATGTGACATCACATTTGACAAACATGACAATATAACAATACCCTTAATGAACATTGCAATCTGACATGTCATTCGATGAACACCACAATATGACATAGCCATTTGAGTGGTAGTATGGATGTGATAATATGAAGCAACCATTTAGGAATGTCACATTCCAACATAATCATTGATGAATGTCGCAATGTCACACAAATCTTTATCTAGCTTACTCTTGTTTTCCTTTGGAGTGTGAAAATAGGCATCACAAAAAAAAACCCTAAGATGTGTAAGAGAGGGTTTCTTACCAGTACATACCTCCCATGGAGTCTTTTCATCCAACGTTGATGAGCGTAATTGTTTGACCAAGTAACATGCAGTACCCATTACATCTACCCAAAATTCATGTCCTAACCCAACACCACTGAACATGTTCTTGGATTTTTCCATCAACATCCCATTCATCCTTTCTTCAACTCCATTATGTTGAGGTGTGTATGGAGTAGTCTTATTCCTTTCTATACCTCCCTTCTTACAGACCTCTTCAAATTCATTTCTACAAAATTCTACACCGTTACTTGTCCTCAACACCTTAATTCTCTTCTCTGTTTGATTCTCCACAAGAGCCTTAAGCTATTTGAATTTGTCACAGACTTCAAATTTATTCCCAAGGAAATAAATCCATGTATTCCTTGAGAATTCATCTATAAATGAGTCATATTACATAGATTTTCCTATTGATGGAACTGACACAGGTCCAAGCACATCATTGTGCACAAACTGTAAAATTCCCTCATCCCTCGTTGAATCATAAGGGAATCTTACCTGATTATTATTCTCATATACAAAATATTCACATAAATCAAAATTGGGAGAGTAGTTAGACATACCTTCAACCATGCCTTTATCATATAGTACTCAAACGCGCTTCTTTCCAATATGCCCCAATATTTGATGCCATGACATAGTTTTTTATCCAAAGACGATAAGAGTTTTTTCTTCTTCATCTCCAATATTAGGAACAATAAAAAAATTTCACCCATAACTAATAGTGCTTCCTTGCAGCTTATACAAAGTTCCACACCGAACTCCCTACAACAACACTATTTCTCCTCGAACCATCCTAAAGGTTTCCTTTTCAAACACTGTTTTTACACCTGCATCATCCACCTCACTTACAAAAATGAAATTCGTGGCCAATCCTGGGATGTGTAGAACACCAAGTAGTGTTCTAATCATTCCATCCATGAGATTCAACTTGACTTTTCCTCATCCTATGATTTTGGCTGACGAGTCATCTCCTAGGAAAACACCACCTCTATCATACCTTTCATATTCACAGAAGCACTCCCTATGGGGAGTCACATGAAAGGATGCACCTAAGTCAACCAACCATGCCTCATGATTTGCATGTGTGATTGAAGAAGCCAAGTACACATCCCCTCCTTCTTCTGTGGAGGTTTTTTCTTTTGTAGAAGGGGCATCATCAAATCCCTTCCCTCTCTCAACAATTTTGGATCTACTTTGTTTCTTGTAGTGCCCTTCTTTTCCACATCTCCAACATAACCTTACAATTTTTTCTAGGAGATTTAGATCTTCCCCTAGATTTAGATCTCCGACTTGAGAACTTATATCTATTTTCTTTCCTGGGAGCGTCCTCTTGCAAATAAGGAACATGTTCTCTGTATTTCCATATTTTTCCACCTCATCTCCTCCGACAACAGGGATGAGACTGCATCATTGAAATTTAAAGTAGATGAATTACTACCTATGGCCACAACCATATTATCCCACGAGTCTAGTAAATAACACAATATAATATTACACTTATCTTCATCATAAATATTAATATCAATAGAAAATAATTGACTTACCACAGTATTGAAGGCATTTAGATGCTCTGTCACCGAGTCTCCATCTTTCACCATCAGGTTGTATAACTTCTCCCATAGGAAAATTTTGTTTATGAGAGACTTAGACTGATACAAATCCCATAACTTAACCCAAAATTCCTTGGTTGTATAGTCCCCTAATACTTTCAATAGTACTAAATTTGTGAGACAGAACCAGATTGTGCTCTTCCCCTTCCGATCCAAATTTTCCTAGTCTTATGTTGACATTCTTGTAGGTGCAGTACTTGGATCCACAACGATCCACTGATATTTTTCCACTAACAAATCTTCCATATTGAGCTTCCATAACTTTAAAATTTACCTATTAAATTTCTTGTTCTCTATTTTTGAATTGCTCACCATTTATTTTCACCGTAAGAATCAATACCGTATATATCCCATTGTAACAAGATTTACCATAGACTCGAGCCAAACCCTTGAACATAAAGGTGCCCCCCTCAAGCCAATAACTACTCTGATACCAAATGTAGATTTTAACCTTGTACAATTACTTACTACAAAGAGATTCTTCATGAAAAAATAAAATATACAATGGCACACAGACACATTACATAGAGATTTTACCATGGAAACCCAAGTCGGGAAAACCATCAAATTGTTTAGAGCCTCAAATCTAATATTTTATTCATCATATATCTTCATTGTTTACAATAAAATATATACAGGATCTCGCGTAAACCAAAATCCTTAATCCATTGACCCAGATTAGCCAACAACCCTAATTCCTTTACCAGAATTAGAAAACGATCAATGAACACCATGTGCCTAAAAACCGCTAAAAAATGGGCACAAAAAATGCCAATTGTTTTTCCAAGGGCGTTTCCCCTGAAACCCCATGTAGGGGGTCTTCCACCCTATTGTGACCCCCTCTCATGCGTGACGCAACAAAAACACAAGGTTTTTTCATGCAAAGAATATAACACATACCCAACAACTTTTACTTCAAAAAACGATATGGTGAAATATCTTCTACTTTTTAACAATGAACATATTGAATGTGAAGGTTGTGCACTAAGAAAATAACATAGGAATGAGTTTCCAATGAGGATAGATAAATGGAGAAGAGATTTTCTTGAATTAGTGCATACTGATGTGTGTGGGCCATTGCAAACTAAATCGCTTGGGAGAGCTTCTTATTTTTTTTTATTCATTGATGATAGAACCAGGTCCACTTGTGCCTGTTTCTTAAGAAATAAAAGTGATGTTTTTGAATACTTTAAAGGGTTTAGAAATTTGATTGAAAAACATATAAGTAAACATATCAAGATCCTTAGATCAAATCAAGGGGGTGAATACACTTCAAGAGAATTCTTGAAATACTGCGAAGAAAATGAAATTTAGAAAAAGTGCAATGTTTTGCATACTCCTCAACAAAATGGTGTGGCTGAAAGGAGGAATAGAACAATAGTAGAGTGTGCTAGAAGCATACTCAAAGGTATTAATCTCTCTAACAGTTTGTGGGTTGAAGCTGTAAGTATAGTTGTGTATTTACAAAATAAAAATCCAACCACATTTTTAGAGCATAAAACTCAGTTGTTAATCTATTGAGAATATTTTGGAGAGAAGCATTTTCTTGCATAACAAATAAAGATAGAAGGAAACTTGATGAAAATTCAATCAAATGTATTTTCACTAGTTATTATGTTGACCATAAAGGTTACAAAATGTATTATCCTCTTACTCATAAGGTCTTTTCAGGTAGGGATGTTACTCATTAACAACTTCAAATATATTGTCAGGGCAATCTGGTTGCTAAAGCCTCAACATTTCCTTGGGGCATTAAGGATCTAGCTATGTTGTTGTTGGGTGAGTGTATATAATTGGCATTATTTCATGTATAATCTAATTCTTTTTGGCTTTACCTGTGGATCCAAATGATAACCTTAAAATAATCCTTTCAACATTATTGTTATTTACAATTTTCATATCAGTGCTAGATTTTGCTATTGTATTAATAGGTGTTTTGTAATAACAAGTTTCTTTTTCATAGATTTAGATTTTCATTTTTCCTTGTTAAATATGTACTTGTCCATCACTCATTTCATGAAAGCCTTTTTCACTGTAAGCATCTCTTTATATTCCCTTGCTCTTTCCCTTTTAAGAATTATTAACCTATTTCATGAAATAAGAAATTTCAGGTTGAATATTTTTCCTTTGACCTTTAACTCTTATTACTTTGAAAGAAAAACTTTTAGGTTGTATAGTTTTCATTTGACATCTTACTCTTATTACTTTGAAATTTCACTATCCAAAAAAATCAATTTTTTATCAATAGAATATAAGCCATACATTGAAGATGATGAATGCACTACCATATTTCCCAATTTAGTGAATATTTCTTCAGTAATTTGCTCAAAATTCCATTTAGAATGTAGAAGCAATAAAAAACCCTGAATAATCCTTCAATACATTATGTATAAGTTAAGACAAGGAATAATTAAAGACAAGACACAATGAAAATGATATACAATCCTGGACATAGGCTGTTGATGAAAGCACCCATAGCTTGGAAGTTGACAACACTGAAGCCCTCTCATTAAGCTTTGCAGTTTTGGAGTGTGAGGTGCCTCAAGAGAATGCAAAGGAAATTTTATGTCCCTCCTCTTTTATTTTGGTTGAAGTATAATCTACATGATGAGCTTCCTCTGCCCGATCTGCCACCTGCGGGGCTACTTTCACTGCTCGGAACGCTAAGATTTCTTGTAGGAGGATAGTCAGAGCCACCAGATCCCATGACTAGCATAGGCGTGGTTGTTGTTTCACCAATCATAAATATAAAAAACAATGCTACAACCTTTTCCATATTCAGTCAAATACGATGCTTCTTCTTCCTTTTATGGGAATGAAAAAATTCAATTAAAGAGAAGGGAAGGAAACCACTGAAAAGGTAAAACTAGGGAGTTGCCAGTTTAAGCTCGTAAGAGATGGATTTTATATCAACGGTTTTAATTTCACTGCACCATTTTATTATTTCAATATTGTTACATTATCACATCATATTTTCCATATTCAGTCAAATACGATGCTTCTTCTTCCTTTTATGGGAATGAAAAAATTCAATTAAAGAGAAGGGAAGGAAACCACTGAAAAGGTAAAACTAGGGAGTTGCCAGTTTAAGCTCGTAAGAGATGGATTTTATATCAACGGTGTTAATTTCACTGCACCATTTTATTATTTCAATATTGTTACATTATCACATCATATTGCATTCTCCTATCATCATTATTGAAAAAGGTCAAGAACTCCTATCATCATTATTGCAAAAGGTCAGGCACTCCAGATGGCACTAGGAGTAGAAATCATGTCTTTCTGTATTTTTTTTATAATAATAATGCAAACAACTGACATCCATGTGAACGTAAAACTCATCAGTGACTGAGCGACAACTCAACGCAACTGAGCGAGGAAGGAACTAGGTGAGCATTGTGTTCCAGAAAACAAAACAAGCGGAATTGACATCAAAGATCAAATTATAATGGATTAAATGTTTCATGTTCTCATGCAATAAGAAAGCTACTAAAGCTTTATAGAAATAAATATATTAAAATAAACATTAGTATTTCAGTTTCGCAGGCATAGCAGACATAGTAACATGGAGGTTAAAAAAGAAACCTAGTTCAAATTAAAAATCGGAGTAGAATACAGGACTTGCTGAGCGTTGAAAGTCCGTATATTATTAATTTGATAGATGCTCATTATCCACTTCCTTTTATTAGTGTTAACAAGGATATGTGTGTTAGGGAAAATTCCTTTGTTAGTTAGACTTTACGATTTTATAAAATATGGAAGAAATAGTTCTCTGTGAGTTTATACCTTTTACCGTGTCAAGTTTTCACAATTTTTATTTTAAGTATAGAAATAAAATTTAAAAACTATATATTTATTTATTTTAAATTTAAACATAAAATTTAAAAATATATATATTTATTTATTTTCGAAATAAATTAATATTATTAATTATTATCATTTTCATTAATAATAAGTATTAAAAAATAATTAAAAAGAGTTAATTCTCTATATTTTAAAAACATATTATATATATATATAGTTATAATATGAAAATTGGGATGAGCTTGTCAACTGGATTTGGATCTATACGCTATGTATCTCCAACCGCTTATGGAATTGCCACAAATGAGTCATATGAGTCATCTATTAAGAGATTATTTGCCTGGACTTGAAACAGGGTCAACCACTTGGTCTATTGGCATTAAATATTGGGTTGGATCTAGCAACAATCACCATTGTTGTCTTCTGAGTGTCAAGTATTAATGGTGGTTTTTTTGCTTGCATTATTAATTTGAAGCTTGCGTCAAGTATTAATGGTGGTTTTTTTGCTTGCATTACTAATTTGAAGCTTGCGAAGACAAGTTCAAGAACTAAACATATAAATATAAAAGTGATGAGAGACCAATAATGTATGTGCCAAGACAAGTATATAAACTAAACACACAAATATATGAACTAGACAGGGACTAGCTGCTTTGAAGCTATTTTTTTTATTTTATTTATAATTATCCCTTAACTTAAAATGGTTGTGTTTGCTCCTAGATTGGGTTTCTCAAAATCCTGAAGTACTTATTTTAGTTTGTTTGTAGGCATATTATGAGATGGATTAATTATTATGTTCATCAATGTCTTAACAATTCATGGAATCACTTGTTTTTTTTATTTAAGAGTTGAAGGTTGGATAGATTTCTTTAGTAGTTGATGCATATATAGTTTTAGTTAGTAGATTGGAGTTTTTTAATATTCAATTCAAATGTTTATTTTAGTTTGTTTGTGGGTATATTATGATATGGATTAATTAGTAGATTCATCAATGTATCAACAATTTATGAAATGGGTGTACATGGTTATATGTTTTTGTTATTTAAAATATAATGGTAAAATATTTTTTTTGAGTAGTTTATAGAGGTTTAATTATTATTATTCTATTTGAATTACAAATTTTATAATATTTTATAATTAAGAAATTTCAGTTCTTTAACATTCAATCAATTTTCCTACAACATTGCATGAAAAAATGTGTAAGGAAATGAAATGAATTTGACATCATAAATTGAATTATTGTAAGTTTTTGAAACTTTGTATACAACATTGCATGAAAAAATGTGTAAGGAAATGAAATGAAATGAATTTGACATCATAAATTGAAATGTTGTAAGTTTTTAAAAACTTCTCATGCTCAAACTTTAAAAACATAATTGAAAAACATGAGTTCAATAAAATAAAAAATTGCTAACCTTTAAAAATGTAATAAAAAACATATAGGTTAAATAGTTGACAATACTCTCGAGTTCTTTGAGTCACACTTATCAACATCAAAGACAAAGAAGGGGAAAAAGAAAGGGATAAGGAAGAGGGGGAGAAGAAAATGAAAAATAATGAAGGATGATCCAAGTGGTCATTTGGTATTTCCACTATCTTGACCTTGATCCTAAACTGTATAATCAGATTCACAACCATTTTTAAGCCTTGAATGTCTCAAACATATTTTGAGTCCTAAACAATGTTTATGTGGTTTCATTGTAATAAAATGAGAAGCCACATGATTCCCCTATTTGGACCCTCCCTTTCTTTAAATATTATAGAGATATTTTAAATAGACTAAAGAGCACCCAAAATGGTATTTGTATGATAAAGTTATGGCCCCAAGAGGTTGATGTACTAACTAGGATCCTTAGGGATTTGGATTTTGGAATTTTTACACATTTTGATAAAAATACAGTTTCAACCTCTTTTTGTGTCTTTATTTTTATGGAACAATAAAGTTAATACAAATATAATCCAATGAAATGAATTTGACATCATAAATTGATTCAATTCTTGTAAGTTCCATCACCTTTTGAACACTTCTCATCCTCATTCTATAAAAACATAATAAAAGAAAACAAGTTGAATAAAATAAAAAATTCCTAACCTTTAAAGATGTAATAAAAAACATATAGGTTTAATTGTTTCCCTCCAATTCCTCCGAGCTTCATTTGTCATCATGAATCTATAAGGATATAATATATTTCAATAAAAAATATAATTTAATCATTGAAAGAGTATNAAAAAAATGGAAGAAGACAAATGAGGGAAAGAAGAAGGAGACGAGGAAAAGGGGAAGAATAATAAAGAGAGTAGGAAGGAGGAGTTGAAAAACAAGAGAAGGATAAGGAGGAAGAGGAAGAGGAGGGAAGTATTATCCAAGTGTCCATTTGGTATTTTCACTTTCTTGACATTGATCCTAACCCCTGTAATCATATATACAACAATTTTTAGGCCCTAAATTCTAGCACATTTTTTGGGTCCTAAACAATTTTTATGTTGTTTCCATTGCAATATAATTAAAATCTAAAGGATTCCCCTATTTTGGACCCTCCATTTCTATAAATATTATAACTATCTTCCCAATAGGCTAAAGAGCACCCCAAATGGTTTTTCTATGAGAAAGTTATGGCCCCAAGAGGTTGATCTACCAACTATGCTCCCTAGGGTTTTTGGATTTTAGATTTTTAGACATTTTGTTATAATATAGTTTTCAACTTCTTATTATGGATCGTTTGTTTTGTAAAATGATAAATGTAATACAATGAAAATGAGAGAGATGTGGCTTTAAGTTTTGTTTATTTTCCTAGTTAAGGGTTTTCAAGGTAAATCTTTATGTATTGAATGTGTGTATGTGCACTATGTATTATTTACATTATGTTTTGGTTAATTGTTTGTATCCATTGCTTAAATCATAAGAGAGGGAAGAGGGAGAGGAAGTGGAAATAAAGGAAAAGGGAGAGAAAGAGAGGAAGAAGAAAAGGGAGAGAAGGAGGGGAGGGATAATAAGAGGAAGGGAGGAATATATATTCTCTCTCTGACTTTGCGACAAATCCACATGACTTCTTCTCAATCATTTATTGTCCATTACCCATGGGCCTCCCGCTTTTTTTATGTTTTTTGTTACATTGACCGCATCACATGCCATTGCTCGCATTTTTTATTCTAATGCCTTGTTTCAATTTTCCTTTTGTTTCTCATTGCACCCACATTCTCATAAGCAAATTTCCTTTGCAATTGTCACCTCTATAATCTATAACCTTGTATCCCTCGAGGAAACATTCATGAGAGCGTCTATATAGTACACAACCTTCTTGCATATTTCATAGGTATGTTCCTTGCACTTGAAACTAGTTTTATTTCCCACACTAATACATATGGGCGGAAAAACTAACGTCATACTCCAACAGTATGGATAAAATCGACCATACTATTGGATTTTACTTGCACTTTTTGTATTTAAAAAAAAAAAAAAAATTCCCCAACATTCATCGAATGCCTTACGAAAGAGACGATCGTCAAATATCCAATGGTGGACCAGGTCAACGATTGCCAGATATTCAGTGGATGAACATGTCAATGATGTATAGACCGACGTTTGACAAAGTCAATATTTTTGTTCACTAAGCAATGTCTCTCTGGTCAACATCCATCGAAAG
The DNA here is from genome assembly GCA_032191745.1 of Picea mariana. Taxonomy (NCBI): domain Eukaryota; kingdom Viridiplantae; phylum Streptophyta; class Pinopsida; order Pinales; family Pinaceae; genus Picea; species Picea mariana. The sequence continues at coordinate 6,727 of JASDQU011378827.1, read as the reverse complement.
TCCAACGAAACAGAAATATATAATTTAAGAAATTCAAAATATTAAAGACATTTGACGTTGTTTCTATACTATCGATGAGTTGGATAGGTTATAAGGGATATTTTTAGGTTAGAATACATTTTATTTTTATTTGTTTAATTGCATTACAAATAGTTAAACTACCGAGGTTCATTTTTTAAGATAATTATCACTCAAATTTTGGTAAGGAAAAATGGCACATAACATACCTCTAGGAAGACAAGCAAGAGACTTGAGATCTGCATTGATCGAGGCTTTGGGTCATCAAAAATGTTATTTCCCTTGTAAAAAATGCAGGGGCTATAATGGAATGAGACTTTTAATAGAAACAACCAAAAAACATTGCAGTGAGTATGGACACCTTGAAGGTGGGCATGCATATCGTCCCTTGGTAAGTTATTCATTATATGTCTTTATATTGCATATTTATTTTGTAAATGTTTATATGTTAAATGTAGAAGAAAAATAATGTATTATTTTTTCTTTATGGATAAATTCTACGTACACATGAATAGATTGATAGTAAGTTAAGAAGAGAAGAAGTAGACATAAGATGTAGATTTTAATTAGGGTTTAGGGTATGGTTTAGTGGTTAAGGATTTAAGGGTTTAGGGGTACAAGGTGTAAGGGGTTAATATTTTAAGGGTTTAAGGGGTAATAAGGCCAGATTAGGGCTTAGTAGTTAAGGGGTTAGGGGCTAAGGTAGGTTTAGGGGGTTTAGGTTCTAGAATATTTAAGGGTTAATGGGATTTTAGGGAGTAGGGGTTAGTGGCTTAGGGTTAGGCCAGGTTAGGGTTTTTTAAACAAAAATAACTAATGGAAAGTCGAGATGTCACAATAGTTGAATGCCTTATTTTTTAGGAAGAGAAAATAAAGGAAATCTGGAGATTCCATGTTCATGTTCTAGCACCTTGAAGGTATAGGGTTGAGGGGGATAGATAAGGGTGGTTTATATTTTGTCTTCTTTGTCGAATGAATGGTTTATGGGTGTCAAGTATGTATTTTATCATTAACTTGTTGATCCAAAACATGTGTTTTGTTTCTCCATGGTATGCTCATGACAGGAAATGCATCGAGTGTTGGTCCCAATGAAAAGGAGATTACATATGTGAATTATGCTATCAGGTTTCATGACTTTTTATTCATCTAATTTTGTATTAATCAACATTACAACATATATATTATTGCTATCGTTATTATCCTCCACTAATATTCTGAATTGGCAATGCAGTCATAATTATTTTTTGCTTCATCCAATTTGGTCTTAGAGCTTAATAAAAAAAGTAGCATAGGGCTATTTCCATTGTTTTACTTACATAGGGCTCTGTTTGAAAAATATTTGTAGAGTTCTTAATTCCTTTTTGATATTGGTACCGATGCTCTATTTGAGAATTATTTGCAAAGTTGTTAATTCCTCTTTTGATATTGGTAATTATCTCATTTTTAAAAGTTTTGAAGATTAGTTATAGTTCCTAGTAACGTCATAATTTTTTTTAAACAAAAATCACTAATGGAATGTGGAAATGCCACACTAGATGAATAGCATATTTGTCGAGAAGAGGACAATAAAGGAAATATGGAGATTCCTTGTTCCTATTATGGAACCTTGAAGGTACAAAGTTGAGGGTGTTAGATAAGGGTGGTTTATATTTTGTTAGGGTTGAGGGGGGATAAATAAGAATATGGCATAATGATGAAGGAGACATAAAAATAGGTTGTTTTTTCTTGTTGTGACTATATATGAATATGATTCACCATATGTTACTATTTAATATGAGAGTTAATATTGGTTGTGTTGACAAGTACTGATGCTCTGTTTGAGAAGTATTTACAGAGTTTCTAATTCCTCTTTTGATATTGGTACCAATGATCTATCTGAGAAGTATTTTGCAGAGTTTTTAATTCCTTTTTTAAAAAATTTGAAGATCAGTTAGAGTTCCTAGCAACATCGTCATTTTTTTTAAAGAGATATCACTAAAGGAAAGTGGAGATGCCACACTGGTTGAATGTTGTATTTTTTATGAAGAGGATAGTAAAGGAAATATGGAGATTCCATGTTCCTATTCTAGCATATTAAAGGTACATGGTTTAGGGGGATAGATTATAAGGGTGTTTATATTTTGTCAGGGTTGAGGAGGGATATAAAATAAGAATATTACATAATGATGACCGTATGTGTATATATATATATATATATATATCACAAAGTGTCTCTCTTTCTACATGTCAAGAGAAGGTAACATTTTTCCTATATGTCAAGTTAATGATCCTATGGAAGAAGATGATGATGTTAATAACACATTTGAAGAATATTGGAAAAATATATTGATCCAGGAGGCATTTAGTAATGATGGAATGGATGATGATGATGAACAACTTGATGGTGTTTTTGATATACTTGTACTTGATAAGGAAAGTCAACCTCTTTATGAAGGCTCCAAAACAAGCATTATCTCTGCTATATTGTTGTTGATGAACGTAAAGGTTATGAATGGTTTTTCAAATAGTTGTGTCACACAACTAATAAGGTATGTAATATATTTTTTCACGCTTAGTACATGATGATAAATATTTTCATTTTTCCTCTATTTTTATCGTTAGTTGATCATCTGTAAAATTTGGATGCAATATGTATGATCAATATTCTTTACAGTAACCAATATTGATTTTTTATGTTGTATATTGTTAGGTGAATTTATGTTACCACCATCAAATGTTTTATGTCGCACATACCAATATTTACATGCCATTGTGAAATATATTGGAATGGAGTACCAAGATTTCCATGCATGTCCTCATGATCATATTCTATATTACGGAGAACATGTGTTGAAAGAAGAATTCCTGAAATATCAAATTAGTAGATATCAAAATGATCAACTAACAAAAAAGGTGCCTCACAAGGTTCTTCATTATATTCCCATAATTTCACGTTTGCGATGATTGTTTAGGTGTAAAATCATAGCACAGTTTATGGATTACCATGCAAAGAACATAATTAAAGATGGTGTTCTTTGAATGCTTGCGGATGGATCTGCATTTAAGAAGGTAGATTAAATATGGTCACATTTTAAAGATGAACCTCATAATATTATTCTTTCATTAGCAGTTAACGATGTCAATTCATTTGGAGAGATTAGATCTACTTACTCGGTGTGGCCTGTTTTTGTTATGAACAAAAAAATTTCTCCATGGATGTCAATAAAGAGGGAGCATATAGTGTTGACAATGATTGTTCCAGGTATTTTTTTAGAATATTATTTTTTAACATGGTAACATCTCATTTTTCTTGTTTGTTTCATAATTATGTCTTATATTTTTTTGTTTACTCATATATGTTCAATTATGTATTATAATTATGTTTGATATATTTTTATTTACTAATATATGTAGTAATTATGTATTGTATGTTCAATCAATTACGTACGTACCAGGTCAAAGATATGAATGTATATATCGATCCTCTTATTGACGAGTTACTGTAGTTATGGAAGGGCATCACTATGCATGATATCTCTAGACTAGTAGGTGTGCAAAGGGAATTTAAATTCCATGAAATGCTATATGGAAAATTCATGATGCCCCAGGGCTAACACATTTATGTGGTATGTTATAACATTACACTGCACTTTAATAGTGTTTAATTTTATGAAGTTCATATCATGCATGCTTTTTATGTAATCGCTTCATTAAACATACTTCAAATAATTGATATAAAATTTAATGCATCTCTTGCAGGTTTTCAAACAAAGGGTAAATTTCCATGTCTAGTTTGTGGTACTAAGTTTAAATCACGTCGTTCAATAAGTTTAGGAAATGAGGCGTTTGATGAGTATGGGAACTTCCTCTCTAAGAACCATAGGTATCGAAGTACCGAGAAACATTTCTTCAATGGGAAAGAATATATTGGACTAAAACCATGTCGAATGACACCTCATCTACAAAAGTTGCAATATAATAGAAATCATCAAGGTATATTGGATCAAATCATCTATGTATCATACATGAAATGTTTGGAATATTTTGTATTTTTATTGCATTTTGTTCATTGTACTAATTGACAAGTATTGTTGTAATATATTTAATTTGCATGCTTTGCCTTGAAGGTCTTCATGAAGGTATTAATAATGGGGCACTTCCATGAGGAATGAAAAGTTGTCCTGTACAATTCAGTAGGCTCCTCTACTATGAGCACCTAGAAAATTTTCATTTGTTTGATACAATGAACATCAGGAAGAATGTAACTGAAAAATTATCACGAATCTTAAATGGAAGGAGGGACAAAGAAAAATTGTCAAGATTTTTAATGATATTAAGGAGTCCAATCATGTAATGCAAAGTGTGATTCATTCAAATAGCGATGCAGATGGAAAAAATATAAGCTCCCTTCCATGGTTATTGACAAAGCAACAAAGCAAGGATGTAAAAGAGGTTATTGAGAAAAATTAAATTCCCACTAGATTTTCTTCAAACATAAAGGATGTCCTAACAAAGAAAGGTAAATTAGGTTGGGTAAAAAATCATGATTGACATACCTTGACTAAGGTAATTATTTTGGTGTATATATTTCTATATTGGTGAAACATCTTGTTTGTGTTTTTTTTTTTCTACTAATTTGGGAAAAATAACGATTCATTTTTTATGTTACAGTATGTTCTATCTCTATCTCTCTTAGAAAAATTTGACAACAATGTTAGACAAGTTATATATGATCTTGAAAAATACATGAGGTGAGTCGCGATTTATATGCAAAGTGTAATTTGTTCAATTCATTGTACAACTTATATTTGAGTGCATGTGTTTTACTTTTAATGTAGTACTATATACTTTTTTGTTGAAACTTGTGATTTGCCTGCATCATCTGTAGATTGTTTTCATCTAAAGAAATCTATAAAGAAGATACAAAGTATTGGAGGTTACAAATTCCTCGTATAATGTGTGAATTGCAAAAATATATACCTCCAACATTTTTCAATGCACGAGAACACTACCTCATACACCAAGTTGAGGAGATTTAAAAGTGTGGACCTATATACACAATATCAATGTGGATTGTTGAGGCACTTGAAATCATTGAAGGCTTTGGTTAGACAAAGAGCACATCATGAGGGTTCTATGGCAGAGGGATATATGGTATATCAAACCATGGCTTATATTACTCAATATATTATTAAAACAAGTGCAAGTATTAATGTGTATCACATTTGGGATGTAAAATCCATCAACAAATTTTAAGGGGAGAACCTATTGGGGAAAGGTAGAATGAGAAAAGTGACATGTAAGTAGATGGTGGGAATATACAATACATTTGACAATTTGTTTCTATGTATATCATACTTGTTTAATTTTTAGTCTTCCTGCATAATCCATTAATATTATGAAGGTATACCATGGTAACTAATTATATGTGAATTTTTTTATTTTAATATTGTTGGCCGAGAGTGGGATGCAATACATTTATACATTGAAAAAAATATTGATTGGATGAAGGTATGGATTGAATGATGTATACAATCTAATAATGGTAGGTTATCATGGTATGGTGTGGCTACATTGGTCAAAGAGGTTGAATGTAAAGGAGATACCAATCTTATATAGAGCGAAATTGATTTAGCATATGGTTTAGAAGATAAACATGCAAGCATATTCACCCATGCTATTTTTTTTTAATATTATATTGATGTATATGGCGTGTGTTTTTCTTATAAATTTGCATAATTTCCAAGTATAAATATGTTTATCAATTGACAATGTAGTTTTTACGTGTCTGATATATTTCAATTGAAAAACCACAAGGCTATGTGGTGCAATAGATGAAAATTTCACATAAAAAAGATGGATGAAAAGATCAAAACTTATGATAGTGGGATAACTACAATATTTCAGGTTACCAATGTTTTCTCTATAAGTGACAGACATCCTAAATTCTTTGAAAATAGATACTATGGGTTTTTGGATGATATACTTGAGTGTGACTTTAAATTTTTCAAATCAGTTATGTTCAACGTCAAATGCTACAAGCTATGAATAAATGAACATGATCCTGATAAAACTGTTAATAAACATACTGACAGTTTACCATGGTTAATACATGGAATGTTGAGCCATGATCAAAGCCCTATGTTCTTCTAAGCCAATGTGAACATGTATTTTACTTAGAGGTTCCGGGTAGAGGGGGTTGGCCATATGGTTTTAGATATTATCCAAGAGGAAGTTCGATAATGTATAATGTAGCAAAAAAAGATGATATTGAATAAGAAGATGATGTAGAGGAGCAGTTAGTTCATGTGTTAGAGGAAGACATCGTAGAAGTTCAAGGAGATGTTCTAGAATTTTTTTTGGATGAATATGATATCAAGGATGTTTTAGATGAAGAACTTGAAGAAGTCGAACCAAATGTAGGAGACAATTTTCCTGATGATGATATATATAATGATATGATTGGAAATGATGACATTGATGATGATGTTGATATGGCCAATCCTTAAAGAATCAATTATGAAGAAGATGATGCAAATGTTGAGTTGGATGAATAGGAATATTATTGATATCAAAATGTTGAAATGCATGAGGTATGTATTTATATTTTTTCAGTTGATTTGTTCTCTTTCATTTACCTTAATTTTTTTTTGTCTTAGTTTCTATGCTTGATTCCTACTATGTTGCTTTCAAATATTTTATAGTATATAAATTGGGTATTGGGGAATTG
>JASDQU011378826.1:4376-15174 GCA_032191745.1 Picea mariana | reverse complement strand
ATTTGGAATTCTGCGGTTTTGAAGATTGTTTTTAGCAAGACAATAGTTGACCTCAAATCATGCCACATAGTGAACTCTCTTCCTAAATCATCACTCACATAAAAACACGAGAAGCATTGGGGAACCTACAATGGTTTCGAGGGGCTCTATATCTAACCTGCGCAGATGAATAACTTTGGAGTAATGTCCAAAGTTTCTGCTTAGTGGTCTAGTAAGACCTTGAGGGAAAGAAGGAAAGCTGGAAAGGACTACATGCACCTTAGAGAAAAAGCTAGTAAGTTTCACCTTAACCATCTCATTTTGAAAAATAATAGACGTCATCTTCTCCCACTCGCTCAAGGCATTCTGTCGAAATAAAAGTTAACTATATCAAATGAGCGCATAGTAGGGGAGGGTATGTATATATCTCTGTTGGGGCTATGGACGCTCGGTGACAACGGAGCAAGGTCTGTGACATTAGGGTGACTCCAGTGGGGCTATGGACGCTCGCTGGTAGTAGAGCATCACTGTAGAAAAATGAAGGTAACTAAAGGGCCTAATGCCAGTGAATGCTCTACTAGGTTCTTATCAAAATAGGGCATGAATCAGAGTTACAAGGAAAAGAAGGAGGAATAAAGGTTGAAAACCCCACAAGTAGACCCGAAGGAATCAACCGGAGAACTTTGAATAAAAGGGTATAAGAGGCTCTGATTTAAAACCGTTTAAGTTCTCCACCAACTTTTACATCAGCCGAGCCTAAATAAGGAGCATAGATTCTTCTTTCACCCAATGAGTAACGATTTTTTGAGTAGTCAACACACCCTCAAAATACTATGTTGAATCTTTTCTTTTTGGGTACCACTTGATCTTTTGCATTGTCTAATTCGACTTCATTTGTTGCTCTGCTTATCTTTTTTTGACTCTCATTAAGTCTTCCAATGTTTGCTTGAATCTATGAAAACTCATGAATTAAAAAAGACTTAACACTTAAATAAGGAATCAACAATCAAAACACTTCCCCCTGACGTGCTCAAAGATTAGGCATGGGAAGGAATTAAAAGATGAAAGGAAATCACTCAAAAACCGCAGTTGTCGAGCACTGATTGACATTGGAAATTGGAAGTTTTCTTTCGGGACAAAGAATCATACAAGGATATCACTGAAAACTGATCCCCTTCAAATTCGGTAATAGAAGAAAAGAGTAAACGTTAAACAAATAAATAAATTATATCACCGATAGCCAACACCTGATGTGCTTATAAAAAACAAAGCACCAAATATCGACGAACATTCAGACCACGCTAAATTTTTTCTCTGATCGTTGACTTCCAAAATGTTTTTAGCATCGAGAGTTCTGAGGATGATAACCCAAAGGAAACTACGTGATAGGTTTACCCTTCATCATCGATACCCGAAACCTTCTTGACATCGGTGATCCCAGGTTTAGTTTAAGGATGCACCCCCGGAGGAAGGTCCTGAATCCAACTAATATTTGTGAGCTAAGTCATTGGTTTCCATTGCCACATGTCGCAAACCAGTTTTTCCTCATCAGCAAAGTATGACAAAATCGATCGGCATCAGAGGTTTTCACAGAGTAACATCAATGAAAATATTCATAACATCTTGCCGATCCCTGATCCACCCACTAGGAAAGTGACATGATGGGACGTTTTAGCGCTAGATACATTGTAATCCAGAGCATTTAAAAGACTAACTAATTCCAAATCTTGCATTAGTTGCTAACTCATGCATGAATCAAAAGGACTGTTTGAATTTACTGATACAGCACATCACCCTACGCACCTCTTCCATCAACCCACGATGAATTAAATTACATATATTTGGCGGTAGATTTGTTTGAATTTCACTCATCACCTGAATTAATTGGTTGATATGATTGGTAAGTTATTCTCTGTTAAATCCTATTGAGCCATTGTAAACAAGATTATTTAGCACGCTAAGGAGTTTCAGAGCATCCAAAAAAAAGAGACGATCAATTCAAAATCTTTTGAGCCCCCCTGTGAGTATCAAACAACAAAGTTTAGCAAGGATTACAGGTATGTACCAGTATGTATTTTATGTGCTTTCACTTCATATATATGATAATATCCAATATCACTTAGTGCATAGGTCCTAAAGGATTTTATTTTTTGATTTGCAGGAACAATGCCTCCAAGAAATCAAAACACTACGCGATCACCAAGAGTGCCTAAGATAAAGGAACCAGACGTGGGAGAAGGCTCGTCCCTGGGGCCAACAAAACAATTAGAATTTTCTCTAAGGCCAAAACCAGTCATCAGAACATCCACCAAGAATATTTTCACTTAACCTCCGGCCTTTGGAGACACAGAGCCAAACACAGGGGGCAAGGCAGTAATCCCGCACTAGGGAGGAATATTCAAGAATATTAGCTGGGAGGAATTCCTAGAATATATCCCACACAACAACAATGACATGAGGAAGATCGACGATGAAGTTTTTCCAAATATGCGACACTCATACCTACACATGGTAGCGAGAAGAACCCTGATGTTTCCCTATATAGAACTGCTACAATGGCTCATCAACCACACATACACAAAAAAGTTCCTGATCAACGATGATAATGGTGAGTGTGTCGGGGTTTTTCTTCTAGTAGAAGTGCATAATTATTAGAAGCTCAGAGACCCGGAAGAGCGACTCAACACAGATTTTGTCATCAAACTTTATGAGCACCATGACATTGGCTGGGTGATGGCTTCATGGTGGAGAGAGGATAAAAAGTACACCAATTGGACCTTCATCTAGTACTAGACAACCAACTTAAGGGAGTTGTATATCTATCTAATGGCCCTCATCTATCAGTTGTATGGGGAGAAAGATTGTTCTAGGTTTTCAAAAGCTTGGATGCCTCTATCTTACACTATAGCCATTTCTAGGAGAGGTTTTAACTGGGGTGCCATCATTTCAAAACAACTGAGCATTTGCATTCAACAGGCTCAGACACCGAAAGAAGGAGAGACTCCATCCTTCTACATGGATTCTTATTTATTAGACATCATCTCCACCAGAAATGTCTTTGCCTGAATGAAATTGAGTTGGCATGTCGCAGAACTCTCGATCCATGTATATTTCAGCATCCTACGGGAAACCAGGTACAAAAAATCTTACTCCCTCATCTGCGATGAATTCATCGTACACATTTATTTCATTCTGTTCAAGAAAGAGTGTCCAATACTATCACCTGTGACCAAAAAGATGATATCAAAGGTTGGCCATTGGTATCTGGATGAATGTGATACCTACATTAGGGTATTCGGGGCCACTGGAGCACCTCATCTCCTACCTGTGCATGTTCCATATCAACTAGTAGTATGGGAGATATGCTACCAAACTATTCTACTAGGCTACAATGCTACTCTAGTGAAGGATAAGAAGCAAGCATTTATACCTTATGGATTCCATATAGGTTTCTACCTAGTAAAAGACACCACTCAAGCCAAGCAGGAAGGACTGAGCCAATTGGCGTTCTGCTTCTAGACCAACTATTTCTGCAATCATGACCCAATGGGCTTAGTCTCAAAGCATGCATCACAAGCATTGCCTTGCTGGCCTTATGCTCATGACAAATTTGAAGATGAGGTCTTCACCAAAAATGACCAAGACTGGGAGGAAGTGGTGGAAAGGATGGTCGACCCCAGAATGACCAAGTTCAAATCCATGAGCCTAGATGAATAGGTGGAAATCATAGAACAATCGGCTCAAGGATCCCTTAGACCCGGAGAGGAAATGGTACCGGCTGAAACAAGAGAGATTCCCCTGGTATCCCCGATATAAGAAAGAAATTTCCTTGAGGCTTACGATGCGCGAGAGAGAGGGTTACTCATGTATGAACATGCCCAATGATAATGGATCACATGCAAGATAATCCATATTTCATCAAGATGTCAGTGCTCCATGCCGACAACTCGGATAAAATCCATATAAACCCAAGTGACCTTGAACTGATAGACGTCGATGAAATCTCTGGGTTAGATGAATCTAAATTCACAACACCACCAACCATATCATCGACAAGTGTTTCATCTCATCTAAAGACAATCGGGGTATCAGTGGAAACAAGTGCATTAGACCAACTCTAAGAGTTGATAAATATATATGACGAGGATGAAATCCCAGAGGTATCTGTTAGGACCTCTATGCATATAGAAGAATAAAAGGGACCTGAGTAAACATCTTCTCCTATTCCTGATGCCCAAATTGAATAGGTCCCACAAAAAGAGAAATCAACTGAGAGTGTCCTAGACACTAATATGGCTGATGCGTAGGAGACTAGAATAGACAGTCTGAAGGATGAGTCAAGGTCAGGTGACCCAAAGGAGGAAGCCCCACAACAGGAAATTGGCGCTTCAATGGTCGATGAACAGGTAAGTATCGAGTCTATCCCTGACACCTCTATTTCACTCGATACTCAAAACCTCGATGAGCGACAAACAAAAGCTGGACCTTCGGAGCATAACGAGAAAGTTCAAGAACCCAAACTTGAACAAATGTACACTAACAGAAGTCTGGGATACACACTCACATAAGGGGATCAATAGATTCTTGAAACCGTGGATGAAGTACCCGACATACATGCCATAGATTATGATCAGAGGAAGAAGGCTATCATCCAGAGAACCATCAAGAAGAGGAGGATCACTTTAGATTGCTCCATCCTCATCGATACCGAGGAACATATGATCAACACAGAACATTATAAGATGTATGAAATCATCGATGCAGGGATGGAAATTATAGATTCCACCTTGGACATATCTAAAAGAGATGAAAAGGAGTTGGCTGCCACCTTAAAGGAATTATAACATTTGTGAAACTTTGAGAAGTATTACCAGGACACCACATAGGTCGCGGTGTACCTGAGAAATGAATTCAAGGAGGCCTACAACAAGTTCACAGATGAGAGACACCTATTCACAGCAAGGATAGATGAGCTCCAAGAGGATACCCTCATGGAACTTGCAACATGGAAAGATATGGAGCGGTGGTACGAGAAAGCACAAAAAGATGTAGAGAGAGTTGACTAAATTGGTGTGGTCCAACAGGGTCAAGACAAAGAAGAACACAACATTCGAGTGCTGAACAAAATAATTCTTGATCGCATAAAGAAATCATCCGAGTACTGGGAAAAAATGGCTTGGGAACCCCACCAAGAAATCCAAGAGAAATGGGCCAGGTGTGAGAAAACCAAGGTCAAACTCAACAAGGAAATGAAGGATATCGAACTCCCCAAGTTTGGAACGCTCGTCGACTTCGGAAACTTACAAGACATAATCAAATCGCACATCGAGAAAGACTCAACATGGGCCGAAGAAATAGGCATGGTGATAGACACAATGCCAGGTCAGGTGCGAAAATTTAGGAAATTCTCGATCAAAGCTCATGATATGTTGCAACAGTTGAGCGCTAGTCTGGTAATTTATTGGGCACATGCGGTAGAGGTTAGAGAGATTTACGCAACCCCGATGCAGCAACATAGATTCCCATACTCCAATACCTGCGAGGACATATTTATCCAGTGGCTAGAGTACAAGAAGAGTCACCCTTTTAAAGTGATATCTTGAGATGACTCCTAGACAAACTGATAGGAGAGAATGCCATGTGGCGAATTTTTTTTACTTATCTACACTTTAGCCTTTATTTTCAATGAATTTTATGTTATAAATAAGATCATCGACCAATTAGTTAGAGGTCGATGGTTGTTTCAAGAAACTCTTATTTCTGGTTTTGTTAAGAATTATTTTGGAGCTTCCTTTCATTGAGAAGTTCTTCTGGACCAGAGACAAGTTTAGGTTTTCATCAAATGCATGTATGATTGGATGTGGAGAAGAAATATTTCCTATCATGTCTCATGAATGGATGCAATAATGAGTAAGATCTATTAAATCTATTGATAATTTATCTGATGCAATGTTTTATAGTTCTTTCTTTAATGATGAAAAATGAATCTTTGTGTTATTATGTGATTGATGATTAGAGTTGAGTGAATTATTTTTCTTACCATTGCTTATCACATGCATGTTGTCTTTGGATAACTTGTATCTCAGTCAGTAATTGGAATATTCACATGGTTAATGTATTAGTATGAGGCATGTGGTATAGGATCATTGTCTGCATTCTAGGGTGTAAGGGTTATCCCAAACACAACCTCTTCTCCAGTAGTTTAAGTTTGTTCCCATTTGTTGCCTAGTTGGTTTATACCAGCTTTCCATATTATACCATTCACACCAAAAAGTAAATACAAAAAGAGAATGTTTGAACCGATGGAGAGGCCTTCAAAAGAAATCATAAATCCCATCAATTAATTGGGAGGATCTCAAGATCTGTAGAACCATTCCACTATTAAAAAGTGCAAAGTATAATTGGGCCTCAGTGGCGGGTTTGGTTCCTTCTGTTGAACTAAATGGATTTATGACCCATCAACAGGTCCAAACACATCATATGGGATTCTATTTTTTTTTAAGTTGCCAAGTTCAGGGTGTACTTGAACTTCATAAATGACAAAGATAGCATGGCCATCCCAGCCAGAAGCAGGTGCATTGTTGTAAATGAGACCCTAGCTAAAAAACACTCAGAGTGGGCCCAAAATTCTATAAACTTGTTGAATTCCATCCCCACTACATGAATTCAGACCATTGGGTTCAAAGACAGGACCACATTGATCATTTAGGCCAGGAGAGTCATTGCCAAGCATAACCTGCTAAAATCAGTCCAAACCAAGACAATACAGATGGAGCACAGTATACACAAATTCAAGGATTTGTTTGAAGAGTTATTCATCAAAGACCTCCCACCATTTTGGGATGGAAAAGTGAAATTGTATGATGAAGAGGAATACAACTCTCACCTCACCCAATGAAGAATGGATCACTCCAATCTTGAAATCCTGGAGGAAAAATTGAAAGGAGCCACCCTAGTAGAATGTCTGACCACAAATTTTGAGATCTTAAATCAGTTCAAGACAGTGAAGATCAGACTACCAACCATGACATATGCCTCTTCCATTGAGTTGGATATCCTAATCAAGGAAATTATGGACTACAATCTCCCTTCTGACTCGCGGTGGAAAGAGATAGTGGGACTAGGAAAAACAAAGTGCAGTTTTCCAAGAACCAAAAAATAATGCCCAGGTGTCATCAAAATAGTATATATGACACAGAATCAAAACATGACAGATAGAAAAGATCGAAGCTGAAGACTCACAGGAATCGATCGTTGGTTTATGAAATGTTTTTTATTAATCATTATAATCGATTCCCATACTGAGATTGTCAGTTGAAATTATTGTAATCTTTTTTAAAATATGAAACGTTTCAGATCAACTATTGTAATCAGTTTCTAATTGAAAGGAAATCGAATTGTACAAATATTAGAAGTTCCAAATGTATTAATGTTTGAAGAAGTGCAAGGGAACCTCCTTAGTTGTTCTGATACTCTATTGTAATTTTCAGAAGTTGAATTGAATACATATGCAAAATCTTTTGAAGTCTCTATGAAAATATTCCAATGGTGGTGATATGAGTTTTGTATTCTCTCATTGTATTTATTTCCCGTGTTCTTTAATTCCATTTACACTTTCTTTTGTTTAAATTGGATAGTATGAAAACTCAAAATTCATCTTGTGAAGCTCTTAGCTTAAGCAATTTAAACTATGTGAAGTTCTTCATAACTAATTCAGAATTCATTTCATTAATTCTCTGATGCAGTTACTTTTTTTCTTCTCCTTCTTAGCCCTACAAACTAAAATTTATAACTCAGACTCATCGTCTCATCTAGCCTTTATCCTCTAGAGAGTTCTGCTGGCTAGTAAGTGTGTTCATTCATTTTAAGAATTTCAACTCCATAGACCTAAGTGTCTCTCCCCTTCCTTGCCAACAAATTTATAAACAAACCTCAAAACAAACAAAATATAGCCATCGATTGCCAAAGAAACATCAAGTGACATGAGAGAGCCCTGTCTGAGTTGAGTAGGCTAGTGCCCAGCTCTAAAGTTGGTTGAAACAATTACCTCTGTCATTTGTCTATCAGTCGGACAAATTTACAGAGTGCTAATAGGTACAAACCTCCAACTACAAACAATGCCAAGTAAGAATTCATCAAAGGTATGATACTTCTTTCCTTACTCTGAGCATGATAAGTTAATGGAAACTTTAAGTATTAGAAGCGATCCCAATGGTCTACTTTAATGATCATCTAGGTATGTAAAACACATAATTTTTTCTTCATTTCAACTGCTATTAAAATATTTGTAATGTTGTTAAAATATACCCTGCCTTAAAAATATACCCATGTCATGCCTTTATTTTCCATGCCTTGCCTTTCATTGGATTTCCTTTCCTTTCCTTCACTTTCCATGTCACGCCTTGCCTTCAATTTCCATGCCTTTCCTTCACTTTCCTTTCCTTCACCTTCCATACCATGCTTTGCTTTCACATGCAATGTATTTCCTTCACATGCCATGCCATTCCTTGCCTTCACATGCTATTCCATGCCTTTCCTTCAATTTCCATGCCATGCGATGCCTTGCCTTCACTTTCCTTTCCTTACCTTCACTTTCCTTGCCTTGACTTAACTTTCCTTACCTTTACATTCCATGCCATTCCTTTCCTTCACATTCCATGTCTTTCCTTCACATGCCTTTCCTTCACATTCCTTTCCTTGCCTCCACATGCCATGCCTTTCCATGCCTTCACTTTCCTTGCATTCACTTGATGTGCCATGTCTTTCCTTCACTTTCCATGTGTTTCCTTTTCCTGCCTTCACTTTCCATGTCATACCATGCCATGCCTTTCCTTGCCTTCCCTTCCCTTCACTTTCCATTCTTTTCCTTCACTTTTCTTGCCTTCAATTTCATTTACTTCACTTGTATTCCCTTTTCCATGCCATGCCATGTCATTCCATAGCATGCCATGCCTTTCCTTCACTTTCCTTTCCATTCACTTGCCTTAAATTTCCTTTCCATTCCATAGCATTCCATGCCATGCCATTCCATATCATTCATTTCCTTCACTTGTCATGCCATGACATGCCTTGCCTTCATTTTCCTTCCCTTGTCCTCACTTGCATGCCTTTCCTTCAATTTTCTTGCATTCAGTTACCTTTCCTTCACTTGTCTTGCCCTTTCCATGCCATTCCATGACATTTCATGCTTTTCCTTCACTTGTCTTTCCATTCATGCCTTGCCTTCACTTTCCTTTCCTTCACTTGCCTTGCCTTGTATTCACTTCTATTTCCTTTTCCATGCCATGCCTTTCCTTTACTTTCCTTGCCATTCATTCCTTTCCTTCACTTGGATTTCCTTTCCTTCACTTGCCTTGCTTTTCCTTCACTTGCCTTGTCTTTCCTTCACTTACCCTACCTTCAATTTCCTTTCCTTTCCTTCACTCTCCTTGCCTTCATTTGCCTTGCCTTGCCTTCACTTAGATTTCCTTACCTTCACTTTACTTTCCTTCACCTATCTTGCCTTTTTCATGCCATGCCATGAAATTACATATCATTCCATGCATTTCCTTCACTTTCCTTTCCATTCATGCCTTTCCATTCCTTCCTTGCCTTCACATACCTTTCCTTGCCTTCAATTTTATTTCCTTTTCCATGCCATGAAATGCCATTCCATATCATTCCATGCCTTTCCTTCACTTGCCTTACCATTCATGCCTTTCATTCAATTTCCTTTCCTTGCCTTCACTTTCCTTTCCTTGCCTTCACTTTCCATGCCTTTCCTTCACTTCCCATTCCTTATCACTTTCCATGCCATGCCTTTCCTTCAATTTCCTTATCACTTTCCATGCCTTTCCTTCACTTACCTTTCCTTTCCATGCCTTTCTTAAACATATGTAATAAGCACTGAGAAAAACCCTAGTGCCAGAGATACTCCAACAAATGGTTTTCTCGTGGACGAAATGAAAGTGGAGGGGGCATCCTAGTTGAAACCTGGTGCTACGGATCCAATGGAGCTGAGTGTTCTCCCATCTGAATACTAGTTTGAGTTTTAGCATGAGTTGCAACTCGTCCCTTCAATCCATTCAAGAGCATGTGGGTAATTTGGTCTTGGGGCATAAAACCTAAACCAAGCGGAATAACATAGTTTTTCAAGCTTCCACTAGTCTACTTGGCCAAGGCCCATGTGACTACACTACCCAAGGAAAGGTATACCATACCATACCATACCAATTCCATACAATAGCATAACAATGCCAATGCATACCATACCATACCATACCATACTAATGTCAATGCATATTATACCATACCATACCAATGCCAATGCCAATGCCAATTCCAATGCCAATGCATTCCATACTATACCATACCATGCCAATGCATACCATACCATACCATACTAATGCCAATGCATACCATACCATACCATACCAATTCCAATGCATACCATACCATAACATTTCCAGTGCATACCATATCAATGCATAGCATACCATGCCATACCAATTCATACCATACCATACCATACTAATGCATACCATTTCCATTTCCAATGAATACAATACCATACCATACCATACCATTTCCAATGCATAACATGCATGGTATGTAACACCCTGTTTCCCCCAATCTGTAAAAATAACTATATTGGCCAAGAACTATGGCAAACTCAAATATGTGAATGTTTGATTTGACGACCCTTTGTATAAAAGGTCGATGAATGTAAATTGTGTTATGATTATGTGTTGCATGACTTCTGGGAGGGGGATGTGCTAAAAGAGACCAAGATGGCTAATGAGAGGTGGTGGAAGGGACCTGGAATAGTTGTGTTAACTTC
>JASDQU011378825.1:5249-24088 GCA_032191745.1 Picea mariana | reverse complement strand
AATTTTCCAACTAAAGTTTTCCTTCCTAAATATGACAAGACTCACCTGCAAGACAACATCACAATTAATCAAGGTCATGTTAGCTGTGTAAAACAATGCACTTGTAAAATTGAATAAGGAAAAATGAGGATGTGAGAGGAACGATTAAAATAATTAACTAAATGATAAAGAGGAAATGGAGAGAAAGATAAGGAATTGGAAGCGAAGAGCTATGGTTGTTGGCCTTCCCTTACCCCCTAGCTCTCCTTCATACTCAAAGGGGTTTTGGCCAAGGAGATGAGAGCATTGTAAACTTGTAGACTTGTAGCGAAAGAATAACTAGCAGATGGTTGGTTTTTCCAATTGGGTTCCATGATAAAAATCCTGTTTCACTGAGTTAGCTTATTGTTGTGTGTTGTGGTTAAATTCACCATTGAGTTGTATGGTAGCTTGCTGGTATCTTATTTGAACGTATGAGGAGTTAAACACTACATCTCTTTTTATTACTCTATGAGAGTTATTTTGATAGAGAATATTGGTTTAATGGCTTGCCCTTCTGAACAATGAATTGATCTCCACTGTTGAGTGAATTGGGCAACCAGAAATCCATTGAAGTCCTTTTGAGTTGTTAGAAAACTTGCCAAACCTAATTTTCTCTCCTAGGAGTCCCTCTCTCTTTGGCGCGAATTTATATTTTCTAGCCATTTTTTAATGTGCCTTGTCATTTTGTAGACGTTCTAGAAAATTTTTATATGGTATGGGTCGATTCTCTTAGATATTAATGAAGAAATGCTAATAATAGAATTAGTTATAATAGAGGCTCCTACGTGTCCTCTACTGTTGTTCTCATATCCACTTTTATAGGAATTAGTTGCTTGAGTATCAATCTATAAATGTAATCGTTTTGATTAATGAAATAGTTGAATCGTGAGTTCAATATCACTTTTTGTTTTGGTATCAGATCTCAGGAGAAGAGAGAAACAATGTGAGGGAGTTGTGCGAATTTTAGTTTGGTGAGAGAGCTTGCGAGACCGTGAGGGAGCTTAAGACGTTTTCCATTTTTTCCATCACTATTGGAGATAGCGCAGAGTCTCCTATCTAGATTGTGTGTTGCGTGCATGGAGAAGAGAGTCGCGATTTTACTGTCCTCTATGTAAAGTAGTTTCCTGTAGTGGATCATGGAGCCATCGTTTTCTATCCGTCGTGAAGAGTTCGTTTTTTTTTTCTGTCCGTTGTGTAGAGCTCCATCCAATTCCTGAGATTGTGAGCCACCGTCTGCCTAACAATGACCATGAGTTGTGCGTTGTGAGTGCTATCCACATGAAGGATCGCTATGTTTGTGTGGAGCTACGCGTGAAGGATCGCTTTGTTCATGTGAAGCTGCGTGGAGCTATGTGGGGGGCATCATTTCATTCAGATCATTGTTGGTGGGTGCTTGAGGCACATATTTGTTGTTGTGGTTGTTGGCTTGCCCAACCTCCTATGTGAAGAAGAAGACAGTCGTTTTTTGTTGGTTGTTGTCTGGTCTGGTGAATTTAAGTTGGAAGAGTTGAGTTCTTAAGGGTTCTGGGTCATATTCCGAGCTACCTGCTATCTAAATTAAATCATTGAGGTGAAAGTAATTAAGTCTCTGCCTGAATTGAATTAAATCGCTGAATTTTCTACAGAAATGTCAAATTCATTCCCAGAAAATTATCTGAATGAATCATCCAAGCTCGATGGTGATAATTACATTGACTAGAAATTAAATATATTGACGATTTTTGAAGCATGGAATGTGTGGGCTATTTTAAAAGGAGATGAAGCCAAGCCCACAGGTGTTGCTGGTACAGATTGGAAGAAACGAGAAACAAAAGCTAAAGTGTTGTTGCGGATGTCTGTCAAGGACAATATAATTCCACACATTAGACACTGTAAAACGTCCAAGGAGACCTAGGAAATATTGAAAGGTTTGTATGAAACTACAAACTCAAATAGAATTCTGTTTTTGAAGGCTAACTTACTATCCATAAAAATGGAAGCAAATGAAAATATTACCACCTATGATTCCAGAATTAAAGATTTATGTGACAATGCAATTGGTGAGAAAGTTTCAAATTATGACATGGTAACTATTACATTAAAAGGGTTAATCTGAGATTATCATGTCTTTATTTCAAGTCTAGGAGGTAGAGTACAACCACCTACGTTTTTTGAATTGACAGGGATTCTTCTACGAGAAGAAGAAAGAATGAAGGTGTTTGAAATGGACACTCATACTTCAGAATTGGCATTAGTAGCCAAAGGGAAATAACCATACAGGGGCAAGCCATGGGACATAAACATAACAGGGAATGTTCAACCAAGGAATAGAGTTATGACTCAAACAAAATTTGATGCACATGTTAAGAAAAATGATGATTGTTTTTATTATGGGAAACCTCGTCATCATGCTAAAGATTGTTATAAAATGAAATCTAATGAATCCAAACATAAGTTCATAAAACATAATGGAAATTATGTGAAAAGTGACACCTCTATCAATGATGGTTTTAGGAATCTAAAGTTGTTTATTTCCAAAGATGCATTATCCACAGAATCTGATGAGGAAAGTGCATGGTTCATAGATTCAGGATCCTGAGCTCATATGTATTCTAACAAAGAATGGTTTGATGAATATCATGAGAGCACAGATGAAACACACATATATTTAGGAGATAACAGATCTCATAAGATTCAGGCTTATGGATTAATATGTGTGAATTTACCTAATGTGCAAATGAAACAGATTCACAATGTGTTGTATGTTCCGGGCATCAAAAAGAACTTGATATCTGTTTCCACAATAACTGATCAAAATTTGAATGTAGAATTTATGCAGTCTTGATGTTTTATGAAGGATATTTAGAATCATTATAAAGTCATAACCAAAGGAACAAGAATTGGAGGTATGTATAACCTTGATGTAAAAAGGGGCACTCATCAAGCATTAAAATCTACAACAATGTCAATAGTTGAGCTATGGCATCACAAGTATGGACATCTTAATCAAAATGACTTAGTGCTACTTCAGAAGAAATTGATGGTTGAAGGACTTCCTGTTTTGAAAAATGAGCATATAGAATGTGAAGCGTGTGCACTGGATAAGCATCAAAGGGAAGAATTTCCAGTGCATAAAGAGAAGAAACAGAGAGAGATAATTTAATTAATACATAATAATATATGTGGTCCCATGCAAACCATGTCACTTGGAGGTGCAAGGTGTTTTATTATATTTGTTGATGACGGATCTAGATTTAATTGGGATTATTTTATAAGGAAAAAGAGTGATGTATTTGAATATTTTAAGGAGTTTAAAACTATGGTGTAAAAGAGATAGACAAATGCATCAATATTCTAAGATATGATCAAGGTGGAGAATATACCTCAGGAGTTTTTGATAGGTACTGCAAGAACAATTGGATCATTCAACAATTCACTGTGTCTCATACACCACAACAAAATGGTGTAGCTGAAACGAAGAACAAGACATTAGTGGAATGTGCTCGCAGCATGTTTAAAGGTAAAAAGATTTCTAATGGTTTTTGGGCCGAAGCCATTAATACTACTGTTTATTTAAAAAATAGAAGTCCAACTAAGATTCTAGATCTAAAAACTCCTTTTGAAGTCTTTTATGGATATAAACCCGAAGTTGGTCATTTAAGAATATTTGGTTCCAAGGCATTTGCTCATATTCCAAAAGATGAGAGAATGAAACTTGATGCAAAATCTGTTAAGTGTGTATTCCTTGGTTGTTGTGATGATCATAAGGCATACAAGTTGTTTGATCTTAGTGCACATAAGTTGATTACAAGAAGAGATGTGTTTTTTCATGAGAATATAGATGATGAGATAAGTAAAAATGATGTTTGGTATACTCCTTATGACAATGATGCTCATGTAAAAATTGAGATAGATGATGAACATGAATAGGTACAAGAACATGAATAGGTACAGGAACAAAGTGGAAGTAGCATGGATACTACAAACACTCTTGAGTCACCCAGAAGGGATCTTACACCACAGAGAAGAAGAAATGAAAGTGGTGGAACTCAAAGGAAGTCATCGTGAACAATTCAAGTACCTTCGAGGTATAAAGATTATGCATTGATGACACAAGTAATGAATATTGTAGAACTTGTTACTTATGAACAAGCTAAAGATCATAAGGAATGTAAAAATTCAATGAATGAAGAATATGAATCAATAATTAAGAATGAAACATGGGACTTAACAAAACTTCCTGAAAACAAAGTTCCCATAGGATGTAAATGGTTGTATAAAACCAAATTTAATGTAGATGGAAGCGTTGACAAATATAAGGCTAGATTAGTTTCAAAAGGGTATTCACAAAAGGAAGGAATTGATTATGAGGACACTTTTTCACCTATAGCTAAGTTAAATACAATTAGAGTCATGCTTGCATTAGCTACACAACACAATTGGAAAATACATCAGTTAGATGTTAAATCTACATTTCTGAATGGTGATTTAAAAGAAGAAGTTTATTTGGTTCAGCCTGAAGGATTTATAAATAAAGGACAAGAGGATCTTGTGTGTAATCTAAAGAAATATTTATATGGTTTGAAACAAGCACCTAGTTCTTGGTATATTAAGATTGATTCATTCTTTTCACATAAAGATTTTGTAAAAAGAAAAAATGATCCTAATTTGTATGTCAAAAATGATGAAAATGGGAATGTTGCTTTGGTATCTTTATATGTTGATGATTTGATTAGGCAGTGCTTCTCACTTGACTGAAGATAATAAAATTCAGTTATCATAGATGTTTGAAATGAAGGATCTTGGTGAAATACATTATTGTTTAGGTTTAGAAATATGGAGAGAAGACGGTAAAATAATGGTCACTCAAAGAAAATACACAAGGGAGATTCTGGAAAGGTTCAATATGAGTGAAAGCAAGGAAGTGTCAACACCTTTAGAATAGAATGCTAAGTTATCTAGTGTTGATGAAACTAAAGAGGCAAATTATCCCACTACTACCAGACTAGACATAGCATATTCAGTCAACATCCTTAGTGAGTTCATGGCTAAGCCACTTGAAAACCACTCGGTAGCTACAAAGAAAGTCCTTCGATATCTGAAAGGAACTATTAATTTTGGTATTATGTATACTAGTAATTGTGATGTTGAGTTGATAGGTTATTCTGAGATTGGGCTGGAAATCCTAATGATAGGAAATCAACTTCAGGATATGCATTCAACATTGGTACATGGGCCGTGTCATGGAGCAGCAAAAAACAACCAACTATTTCTTTGTCGTGAACAAAAGTTGAGTACAAAGCTCTATGCAATGCTACATGTGAAGCTATTTGGTTAAAGAGAATTCTTGAAGATATTGGCAATAAACAAATGAAGCCTACTGTTCTCAAATGTGACAATCAAAGTTCTATTAAATTGGCTCACAACCCAATTTATCGTGCTAGAACAAAGCATATTGAAATCCAACACCATTTTGTAAGAGAAAAAATATAGTCAAACGAAATTGACTTGATCTATTGTAATACCACTGATAACGTGGCTAACATATTTAGCAAACCCCAAACCTCTTGGAAAGATGAAATTTGAAGAATGTAGGAAACAGTTAGCTGTGGTAGAAAATCCATTTCTCCATTAAGAGGAAGTGTTAGATATTAATGAAGAAATGATAATAATAGAATTAGTTATAATAGAGGCTCCTTTGTGTCCTCTACTCTATTGTTGTTATCAGATCCACTATTATAGGAATCAATTGCTTGAGTATCAAGATATAAATGTAATCATTTTGATTAATGAAATAGTTGAATCGTGAGTTCAATCTCACTTTCTGTTTTATGGGTTGACTCCCCATTCTTTTGAGTGGTCAATACTTTGTTGGGAGAATTTCTCCCTTCTGTGGGTCGTTCCTTCACCACTTGAAAGCTTTAGTTTCCCCACAGCCGTACGCATCCATTTTGAGTGTTCAAAATGGTCTAGGATCTCTCTCAAGAAACTCCACCTTGCCACAAATTCCATTCACTCTCTAAATGATGATCACACCCTCACACTAGCTACTGGGTGTACCATACATTTCCATAGTCCTGTCAAACTTCTCATGGCTTAAATCTCTCCTCTAGGCATCCATGAGACTGTTGGGAGCATTCCCTTGTTTCCCAACACGACCACAACCTGGATACTTCATAATATTGTTTTCTCGTTGTTGTTCCAAAGTCTGTACTTAAGGCTAAAAAGTATAGGGTCTAGGCATCCGAAAGTGAGTAAAAGATAAAAAGGGGAAAAAATCAACCTTCAACAAAAAGGAAGATAAGGTTGATTGCCAAGTTGTCTCTGTCTCGCTTCAATTGCAACCCATAAACGTTCGATTTCGACCTGGGTGATGGCGATTTTAAGTATGGTGTCAAATAGGTTCAAAAGCGATGCTGGTTTGATCCGATAGGCCGGGTTCGATGTTGGGCTGTCTTGCAAAGGGGACAGTCATGGAAGAACAGAAAATGAAAAGAAAGTTCGAGGTTTAAAATTCCACTTCAATTCCTTTTTTAACCGTATAAAAAATAGAACTTTCGAAATCTAATGCTAAAGATAGAACACAAACCAAAGGCCTTCTCCTGTAACTGAGTTAACTTTTTAAAGAATCATGTATGAAATGTGAGAAAACATTAAGCAGTCGACAATGTGAGGCTCCTATCAAGGGAGAATCTCGCCCTATAAACAGAAGAAGAAAAAAGGCAAGAAGTAATCTAACAAAGCATAAAATATAGAGATCTCAAAATTTCACAGGTCTTGTACCTGCTGATAGCCGATACAGAGGAAAAACTGCAAGCAATTAGACAACTAAAAGTTGGTCACCACAGTAGAGGTTGCACTAAATTGTAGCTAAGAATTCATCAGAAATATATATGTGAAATGAAACTTAATATAAGATAACATAGAAAACAAAACTCATAACTTAGTCTTCAAGGAATCAGGAATCTTATGATTGCTCTGTATTAATTTTCAAAAGGAAGAAAATCTCTATTACAATCGGCCAAGAAAGGTCCAGCCCCCTTTTGTTTTTTACTTCAAAATGCATATTTATACAAACTTCTAAACATTCGGATCTCAATCGTTTGAGGAGTTTTTGGTTACAAAATGGGAAATTTAAGCGTTTTTCTTCTTTGTTTTTGTCCTCCTTCATGCAAGTAGAGCACCTTCCTTTTGTTACTCTTCGGATACTAAAAATAGAACAACTAGACACTGGTCATTATTTGGTACCGAAAACATGCCCCTTCGCCTGCTTGGTGCAAGTGACACACCTCTCCACCAACTGGGCTATCAACTTGGAAGGCTCTACTTGGTTGTTTGCCTCAAAAGTGTAACAATCCTTTGCTAGCTATGGCAACCTTCCCCCTACTTGTCGATCTTCAACGATGATAGAACATAACTGTACACTTGGTTTTATTAGCCATTTATCCACTTGGACTATATCAATTTGGCTTATCTGTGATATTTCAACCTGCTCTTTTTCCTCATTCTCCTTGATATTGAGCAGGCGCTTGGCTATATCAATCTGGCCTAGTGTCCCAACTTTGCTTTCCCTATCGAGATCCAATGAACTTTCATTTATCAAGATGAAAGTTTCTTCACAAGAGTTTCTCATTTCTTTTGCTCATTCTCTTCTTTCGGATATATTACACTCCCACACCTTCAGCAAGATATTACCTCTGGTTTTCTTTGGGATGGAATGTCTGGAACTACTGACCATTTATTTTCTCGTTGCGACTATAACAACCTCTTGGAAAGTGACCCGAGCTGCCCCAGCTTCTCTTTCTCTCAAAGAAATGTCTTCCAATACTTGGTCAATGGTCTGGAAATGGTTCTGGATGGCCTCCACTTTAGCAAGTAAATCTTGCTGAGCTACTAACACTCTTTTTCAGATTTCAATGGCTTGGGATTTGAATATCCCGATATCTATAATCTGGATCTTGACAGAATTCAACTTTACCTGTAACTGCCTGATCAATTCTTCTTGCTGACTTACCTGAGCTTGGCTGGTCTGGGCCGACTGATGTATTTGCTTGAGATTGGATCTGAGCCACTCGATTTCCCTTTGATCGACTGCTTTGGCTTGCTCTAGACCTGTGTTCACCTGACCTCTGGCATTTGCCTCTGTTGTAGCTAGCTTAGCGTCCAATGTTCTGATCAAACAGTTCTTTCGTTTCAACTGGGCCGTCAAAGTCCCAACTGAGTACTGATTGGCTGTAGAATAAGACCCTAGTGTCCCGACTATCTCATCTACAAAGTTTTCCTCTTTCGCGACCTTCCCATCTGTCATGATTTTAAATTTTTTAGCTACTACGCCCTCTTTTTGATAAAATCCTTACCTTACCATGACCTTTCTTTTCTTGTCAAAGAAAAATTCGTTGGGAGGCAGCTCCTCTATAGAAATAGGCATCAATTTTTCATTGAAAATCCATCCCTCGTCAGGATTCCCCTTTGTGAACGGCAAGGGTGTGACAATAGCAATCGGACTGCCGATTTTCTTGGACATTTGTTTCGGGGTGACTTCTGTAACTGGCTCATTTGGCACGATAAAAAGTGAGTCACCCGATCCCTATGAAGGTATCTCCACTTGGCCTTGGGCCTGCTTGCCTGGCGTGCCCTTTTCGGGGTTTCCTTCCTGCTTCTGGGGGACTTTGGCTCCTCGCTCTGAGGTTCTAGCCTCCCTGGTTTTCCCTTGGTCCTTCTCCCCACTAGGACTTGATTCCTTTGCACCTTTGGCTCTCGTCTGCTTTGTAAATGGAAGCTCTGGGGCTTCACTCTGTAAAATCTGGGGGAGAAAACTCTGTTGGTGTTCTCTAAATTTCAAAAATTCAGCCATGTCTCCAGGTGGAAAAGCTTGAATCCAACTTAGGACTTCCGTGAAGGACCTCGTGCACCAAAATATTTCGTCATGCAGGGAATCCTCATGTTCATACCTCTTCAGGCTACAACTTGCCAGGTGATTTCTCACAACCTTACTAGGGTCATGCTTCTTAAACTCAATGTATACCAGCTTCATTTCTTCCAGAGCCACAGCCTCATCTTTGGCGTGGCCAAAATCTAACAAGGAATATGCACCAATACGGATAGGAAAGGGCAGCCATACCTTTTTTGATACTCCTTTGAGATCCTTGCTTATCCTGCCAAGCAAAAACTATCTGGCGATCTCACGGCACAATAGCTTATCTGGCATGAATAGCAGGAGGGCATATGGAGGGACAGAGGTGCCAAAAACCCTGATATACAAAAAATTTTCCTCTAGATACCAATCTTCCATGCTGCTTAGGCTAGTCGCAATGCTATCTGATATCCTGGGAGGTGGCTAGCCAAAAATGATGAAATGCAGTGGCACCATTACCTAGTTGAAGATCTCGTAGATGAATTCTTTGGGATTATCCTCCCAAAGATTCGAGTGGTAGACATGGATGGTCTTTGTACTAGATGGAGTCCAGCTCCAACTCATTATAGGGAAAGGCATCATGAAACAAATGGCATCCATGATGTAGGCGGACATGAAAAATGAAGTTGCTTTCCCACTCGCCTTCTACGCTTGATATTTGGTTATTCGGCTAGTTAAACTGTCTGACAACAGTTTGGCCCAGTCAAAAGAAAGACCTTCAACAACTGTATGAATCATAGGTACCCACGGGAGGAAACATTGTGTGGTGTCCTCCCTTCCATACAACCTACAGGCCATCATTTCTATATACCTGAATGGTAGCTATAAGGAGGAGACTGAATAAATTCCATTAGAATCCACCCTGAATTTTGCAGGATGCGAAACCCAATCCATGATCAGATCGGACATGTTTTCTCCATATTGCTCACATTCCTTCTCCTTGAAACCTTCCAGAAACTTGGCATTGTATGCGAAGTTTCATGCGCGTGACAACTGATACATTTCCTGCAAAAGTTCTAGTATAAAAGTCCCAATCGTCACCTTCTGCTCGCTAATAATAGTTCTGGTAGGGATATCCACATGGTCTAGCGCCCATATGATCATATCATAATAGGGAAGGAGTCGTGGTCTTGCTGCTATTTTGTGCATTTCTACCTAAATGACGATTTTGTGTTTGGTGGCCAAATCATCCTTCTCATTATCGCTGGAATCATATGAACAATTCACCGATTCGGACTGAAGAATGTCAGAGATGTATGTCTAGGTTTTGAAAGTATTAATACTTCGGGGTGAAGTATCAGAAGCAGCATCGGAGCCCTGACATGAACTTTTGGCGGTCACCTTGAATGCCTTTCGTGAGGCCATGAAAGAGAATTCTATATGCAAATCACCTGTAGTAAGAATCGTAAATACAGATAGAAGTTATCCTGATGAAAAAGCTCTGTGCGCAAAATAGAAATAAAATTCAAATAATGAAACAAACCCCTTATCTTAGTCATTTAAAACCCTGGTGTCCTTGCGAACAAAACAGTCAAATCGCTTGAAGAAAGATTTAGCAGTAAAAGTGAGATCCTACTATCTATCACCTCGCCGTAGTCCAAATAAATGCCATAATTGTTTGACGAGTCATAGCATGAACCAACGCAAAAAACATTTAAAATTACTCTGCAGACAGTGTGTATTAAAGTTTTCATTGATGCATCATTTAATCATGTGTAGCTCCTTTAATTAAGTTTGTTTTAGTCTTTAATCCCCCCTTTTTCGGCATTCACCATATCAGGAGAAATCACTCCTACCTTTTGAGCCCCCAAAACCTGAAATCGAGATGATGCAATTTAGTTTAAAAAATGTGATCTAACTTAATCTCTTAATTAACCCATGATTAATTAATAAAAATCATGACTTTGAGACTCAGGGCTATGAGGGTATAGTTTTTTGAGAGAGCGATCTTCGAGTCGCGAAACCTCGAGAGTGCTTAACTAGGGTTTAAATTGACTTACCCATGAAACTAACTTGGGTAAAATTTTAAAACCGTTTCGTAACTTCGCATATCGGAGTTTGGAAACCTTGCGAATTGTAACTCCTGAAGCACCATAGTGCGAGGTAATAAAAGTAATAAACTTTCTTAACGGTTAAGCAACGGTGACTTAGTACTATAACGACCATCGTTACTTCGCATGTCAGGGTATTGAGGCTTTCAGCGAGTAAAGATCATAGAGTAAAAGGAATCCTTAAAACCAACTTTTGACTGCAAGGATTATATTTTAACCACTTGTAAAAGGCAGCTCCAACACCCTCCATCTCTAGCTTAGAGAGACCACACCATGTTTTACTTGTTTTTCTACTGGTTTTTCTTGCAATTTCCCCCAATGATTAGAGGAGAGACCAAGTTTAACTTGTTGGGTACAATGCCTAAACCCTAAACCTAATTCCAAGGCGTCCAAAGAATCTTTTCCTTCTATCCAGAAGTTCCACTATCTGGATGTCCAAATTGATCGTGAAAACCTAACCCTAATTCTCATGTTGGTGTAGTGTAACGCCTCCATGCCTTCGACCTAACATCCAAGGCGCTCCAGAGAATCTACAGTGGGTTGATTATAGCATGTGCTCATTTTTTACAGGCATGTCCGTTTGGATAATTGTTATCAAAAAAATACTTGCTGAGTACATTAAGTGGGAGATTAAAGGTTGGTGGATTAAACAAGACGAACTGCAGAGAAACAAGTCCCTACCTTTGGGGGACTGTTGCGATTGCTAGAGTGATTGTAACACTTGGGGGACTACTGCGATTTTTAGATTGATTGAACGTTATAAAGTGGAAGGATTAGAAGTTACATCATAGAGAAGAATCCGGTAGAAAAGTATGACAGAGAGCAAAGAGTTGCAGAGTAAGAGTAGAATTGGATTCCCATGTTAAGTGTTTGTACCATTTGAGTTATGATATTACCATTTGAATTAGGATTTTTGTTGGGAAAATAACCTACATGGTCAAATTTGAATTATGATCTTACCATTTGAATTAGGATTTTTGCTAGGAAAATAACCTGCATGGTCACAAAAGAACAAATTACTCCTCCTTCCATTGCACATCTAGTTTGTCCATGAGCATGTTAATCTCTTGTTTCTTAGATTGAAGTGGGAATCATAAGA
The DNA here is from genome assembly GCA_032191745.1 of Picea mariana. Lineage (NCBI taxonomy): Eukaryota > Viridiplantae > Streptophyta > Pinopsida > Pinales > Pinaceae > Picea > Picea mariana. Next base: position 12,024 of record JASDQU011378825.1, on the reverse strand, counting down.
AACAATTTTTCTATTTCAATGAGGTGGAGTGCCCATCATATCAAGACAAAGGGGAGTAAAGGATGTTGGAGATTATTCAATTCTTTATTGAGAATGAGATTGAGAATAATCAGTGTGATTATTCCATGGAAGTAATGAGTTCTAGTGTTGGCTTTGTTGCGGGGGAAATTGGAATTGGAGCAATAAGATAATGAATATTCTTTGGGTGTATTCTTAGCTGGACTTGCACAAAAATGATAAAATGTGAAGTAAAGAATACAGAGAAAGAGTAGAGCAGAAATATAATTCAGTATATTAGGAATGTAAGTGAAGAGTACAGTATGCAAGTAAAAGATTACAATAGAAAAGGGAAACTAGCTAAGCTAAATAGGCTCAAGCAAATCAAGAAATGATAGTACAACTGGCCAGGACAGCTGGCAGTGTACAGTTAGACTGTTGAGGTTACATTATATTTAACACTCCCTCTTAAACTCAATAGTTACAAACATCAGCACTGATGATGCCCAAGTGTTGTCTCTGAAAATAAAAAATGGATTTTCCCAATGGCTTTGTGAAGATATCTGCAAGTTGATCTCGAGATCCACATAATTGAAGTGCAATATCGCCATTATTGACTAGCTCGCAGATGAAGTGAAATCAAGTGTCAATGTGTTCGCTTTTCTTGTGAAACACATGATTTTTGTATAGAGCAATTGTTGAGGTGTTGTCACAGAAGATAGGAGTTGGATCCTTTTCTGTATGTGACATATCTTTCAATATTCTTCTCAGCCACACAGTTTGACAAGAAGCTGAGGTAGCAGCGACATACTTTGCCTCTGCAAAAGATATTGATACAATTGGTTGCTTCTTTGATGCCCATGAAATCAGGTTCGTGCCTAGGTGAAAAACATGTCCTGAGGTGCTTTTCATGTCATCTAGGCTGCCTGCAAAATCACTGTCTGTGTAACCAGAGAGTTGATTATTATTAGATTTAGTGTACCATAAGCCAAAATTGAGAGTTCTTGCAACAGATCTCAGAATTTGTTTCGGCATCTTCCAGTGAGAATCTTTGCAGGATTCCATGAATCTGGAAACAAGGTTGGCTGCATACATAATATCAGGCCTAGTTGATGTAAGATACAACAAACTTCCTACTAAACTTTTGTACAGGGTAGGGTCCACTATAGGGCCTTCATCTTTCTTGCTCAATTTTGTGCCTAGGGGTATAGGTGTTTCTGTTGGATTGCATTCTTCCACGCAGAATCTTTTGATGATGTCTGCTGCATACTTTTTCTGACAGACAAAAATTCCTTTGGTTGATTGATCAACCTCAATCCCCCAAAAATATTTCATTATGCCAAGATCTGTCATCTCAAACTTAGATTGCATGGCATGTTTAAAATTGGTTAATTCAAGATTTCCAGTATATATCATGCCATCAACATATAAACATACAATCAAAGTTTTATCGTGTTGATCTATTTTGGTGTAAAGAGTTGGCTCATTTTGGGTTCTGCTGAAACCACTTTTGATCAGGTAAGTGTCAATTATGTTGTACCAAGCTCTTGGAGCTTGCTTTAAGCCATACAAGGCTTTCTTCAACTGATACACTTTGGCTGGCTTCTCTTGGACCTCAAATCCAGGTGGCTGATCGAGATAAACTTCTTCTTCTAAGAAACCATTTAGGAAGGATGACTTGACATCCATCTGGTATACTTGCCAGTTGTGTTGGGCTGCTATGGACAATAGAGTCCTTATAGTGTCTAATCTTTCTACTGGAGAAAGAGTTTCACCATAATCAGTACCTGGTTGTTGTGAGAATCCTTTGGCAACAAGTCTTTCCATGTGTTTTTCAATCTGCCCTTTTTCATTGAGTTTAGTTTTGTAAACCCACTTGAAACCAATACGCTTCTTGTGTTTGGGAAAATCAACAAGATCGCATGTATTTTTCTTCTCAATGGAGTCAATTTCTTGGTTCATGGCTTGAACCCAATGTGGCTCCTTAACTGCTTCTTTAAAATATGTAGGTTGACATGACATTAATGCAAAAAGGTTGTGTTGTTCAATATCATCCAACTGCTGATGGATTTCTCTCAAAATTCAAGTTCTCTGATTTTGAAGTTCAGAGGATGAGTTGCTGCTTGAAGTTGAGTTATCCTGAGAATTTTCAGGTTGTCCTTGTACCTACAAATCTTGGAAGAGCAGGTTGAGGTATTGGCTATCCTGAATTTTCTGCATTTTCAGAACTTGGCAGCAATGGATTTTGACTATCCATTTGTTGATTTTCAGATTTGTTCCAAAGTTGATTTTCCAGAAATTTTACATCTCTGCTGAGAATTAGTTTCTTTGAGATTGGGTTGTAAAGTATGTAAGCTTTAGGTGTTTCACTGTATCTAGTAAAGATACATTTCTCACTTCTATCATCCAGTTTCTTCCTTAATTCAGAAGGTATGTGAGCGTATGCTATGCATCTGAATGTTCTTAGGTGTGAAACATTTAGCTTTGTCCCACTCCACGCTTCTTGAGGGACTTTGATATTTAGACTTGTGGTTGGTGATCTATTCAAGACATAATCCGAGCATGCTACTGCTTCAACCCAAAAAGTATTTGACAAACATTTCTCTTTGAGTAGGCTTCTTGCCATGTTCATTATTGTCTGATTCTTCCTTTCAGCCACTCCATTCCATTGTGGAGTATACTTGGTTGTAGTTTGCATGATAATGCCTTGTGATTTGGAGAAATTTGCAAATTCGTTGGAGTTGTATTCTCCTCCTCCATCTGACCTGAACTCTTTTATATATTTGCCACTCTTTTTTTCAGCTTTTGCTTAGAATTCTTTGAATTTTGCAAAAGTTTCAGGCTTGTGTCTGAGAAAATAGATCCATATTTTCCTGCTAAAGTCATCAATAAACGTTAGAAAGTAAAAGCTACCACCTATGAACTCTATTTTAAATGGTCCACATAGGTTAGTGTGAACAAGTTCGAGATATTGTTTGGCTTGAGTGGAGGACTATGGAAAGTTAGTTCTCTTATGTTTTCTAAGTATGGAAGACTCACATGGGGAATTTTGTTCTTTGAAGATAGGGAAACCTTTGACTATGGAGTGCTTCTGTAGAAGATTGAGACTCTGAAAGGGTAGGTGTCCAAATCTGGTATGCCAAACCATAGCTTCATTGGGGGTGGTTGCACTTTGTGCATTTGGTTGGATCAGATTTGCAGTTCTTAGGGTCAGGGGAAACATCCTATTCTGAGTCATGTGGATTTCAAAAATCAATTTTCTACTGGGGGTTTTATCATATATCCTGCAACATGCTCCCTCAAAAAGTACCTTATAGCCATGTTCAATGAGCTATCCTACACTTAGCAGATTATGTTTCAGATCTGGGACATGATAGACATTGTTTATGTCTTTCTTTACATTTTGTTTAGTAAGAATAGGTACAGTTCCTTTTCTTTGAACTTTGACTAAGGAATCATTTCCAAGTGTAATATCAGATGAAATTGAAGAATCAATGCATGAAAGTAAATCTTTGTTACCTGTCATGTGATTGCTGCAACCACTGTCCAGCAACCATAGATCTTTAGGATGTTCTTCAATCTTGTGGCATGAGAGAAACATACCTCTTGAGGTTTCTCCCATATGATTTGACACATTTGCTCTGCTGGAGAGTTGATATGCTTGCCTCTTCCTGCATTCAGATTCAGAGTGCCCATAATTTTTGCAGTAATAGCATTTTATGCTTGATTTGTGATTTGATCTTCTCCCTCTGCCTCTTTGAGGTTGGAAACTCTGATTCTGACTCTGTTGTTTGTGGCCTTGGAAATTTTGATTCTAGTTCTGTTTTCTATTACCTCCACTTGAGTATTGGTTACTTGTAATACTCCCTTGTCATTGGTGAGCTCTGCCTCTTCCTTTGCCTCTCCCTCTGTTGAAGGAGAATTGAGTTTTGAAGGCATTGGAAATTGACTCATCTGTGAGATGCAGTCTGGTATCATGTGTCACCAGGGAACCAATTAGTTCATCTATTGAAAAACATGACAGATCCTTGGATTCAAGGATTGTTGTAACAACCATTTCGAATTTCTTTGGTAAACTTCTGAGGACTTTCTCAACAATGCATTGATCAGTGATGGCTTCAACAGTCAATTTGATCTAGTTCACGATCCCCATGAATTTGGTCATAAACTAATCCATATTTCCAGACTCTGTCATTCTTAAAGTCTCAAATTGCATCCTCAAGGTCTGCAGTTTGACTGTTTTGACCCCTGTCATTACCTTGGTAGGCTGATTTAAGGATGTCTCGGGCCTGTTTTGAAGTACTAGCGCCTGTGATTTTTGAGAAAATCGAGTCATCCACTGAATTTTGAATCCAGAATTTGGCTTTATTCTCTTTTCTCCTCTGTGTTGCCTGAGAAGTTCTCTGTTGGTTTGTCATGGCGGAAAGGTCTACTGGATCTGGTTCCACATATCCAAGATCCACTGGATCCCAACATTCTTGTGCTTGCAATAAGGATCTCATTCGAAGAGACCAAAGATCATAATTCTTTCCAAGAAGAATTAGACCTTGAGTTGGTCCTAAATTGCTAGACATGGCCATCTTTAATGAATTTTAACAAAACAAAAAAGAAATTGTTGGAAAAATTTCGTGTCTACCTATTTCTTGTCCATAAAACCAGGTCTTCTAAGTTATTTCCGTGACTTCAGAACTTCACGATGCAGGCACACCGTTTGTTCTTTGTCCCTCAATATGCCAAAACCTGAAATGTCCTGATGTCTATCCTTCTTGAACGTCTTTTCAGGATTTCGCGTTTCGGGACTTTTGTGTTTCGACGCTGAAGGTAGCAATTCCTTCAAATAGTCGAAATGCGAAATTGCTTCAAGGTTCAACAATCCTCATTGATTTGTGATCAACGACCATAGTTTCTTTGGAATATCGTGATCAACGATCTACAATCCTCCACAATTGGATATCTAATGGCCCAGATCTACACTCGATCAACGACTCAAATTATTTCAGAATTTTGTGAATCGCAAGTTCACGAGACTCTAGCCTTTGATTTCCTAGGTATCCAAAATTGTGATGGCGCTTGCATCGACAGTCCAGATCCACCTATGATCTGATGGTCCATATCCTTTCAGGATTTCATGAATCGGTATTTCATGACTCTTGAACTCTCATCACTATGTTCTCCAAACCCCGAACTCCGAAGTGTCGAAATTTTGATGGCGCTTGGATCTGCTGCCACCTGTCCTCTGAGATGGACGGTCCTGATTCTCTTAGGAAATATTCTTTACCCAGTCTTCACCTTCAATATCATGGTGCCAAAAAAATGTCGATGGCTTCTGGATCTTCGCCACCTATCACTCCAGATCCAACGGTTGGAGTGATTTCATGATTTCGGGATTTCACGTATTGGGGTATGGAGTGCAGTCTCCTCTTCTCGTCCAACTCCCGATTCCTGATTTCGTGATAGCGTTAGATCGATGAAAAATTATCTTTCTCAATCCAACAGTTCATATCGAGTCGTGATTTCCTGATTCGTGAATTCTCACCACAGTTCTATGACCCTTACTCCCTGCGAGTTAGCAAAATGCTGAGACCTTGCCATGTGTCCTCCTTGAGGGACGGTCCCAAGGATTTTGGGATTTTGTGACTTCGCAAGTCGACTTTTCTCCTGTGTGCTCCAGAGGACTAAACCTCGTGCACTTTCTCCCAGATCTAGAGGTTATCGTTCCTCTGCGCAAAATCTAACGGCTGAAATTCTTTTTCCTTTTCTACGCTCTCCTTGTCCTTTCTGAACTAGATTTATGGCTCAGAATTGTTAGCAGGATCAATATTATGGCTACAACTGCTATCCTTTGCTGCTTTAGCATGTTCTTTGCTGTTCTTGCCAAGATTTTCACCGGAAGAAGAAAATTCGTGAATCTTTCACGAATTTGAAAGACTTTCATGAATTCTTTAAATATTCCTGCCCTCTGTAACATAGTTTCACGAGTTTGTGAGAATTTTTGAATTCTTTAAACGTTTCTACCTTCTGCAGCGACCTATCACAATTTTTAAAGAATTTCATGAGATCTTTAAACGTCTATGCCTTCTACATCTATCTTTCACTAATTGAACGAATTTCTTTGAATTCTTTGAATGTTTCTGCCTCCTGTAGCTCTTCTTTGTGAATCTTTGACGAATCTGTAAAATTTCACGATTCTTTACACTTTCTCCTTCCGCAGTTTTTGCTCCCTCAATCTTTTGAGTGTATAGCACTCTACTTCCTCGTGTATTCTTTTCTTGTGGTTTTCTTTTGAGTGGAGGGCGGACTACGAATTTCTCTCTAGACTCTGTGAAGTAATCTTGCGTCTTATGCTCTCGTGAATAGTGTAAGCTCTGTGCTGTTGAGGATCAGGTTTCTCTCTAGACTGTGTGAAGAAGATTATTGTTGAGGCTCTGATACCATGATAAAATGTGAAGCAAAGAATACAGAGAAAGAGTAGAGCAGAAATAGAATTCAATATATTAGGAATGTAAGTGAAGAGTACAATATGCAAGTAAAAGATTACAATAGAAAAGGGAATCTAGCTGAGCTAAATAGGCTCAAGCAAATCAAGAAATAATAGTACAACTGGCTAGGACAGCTGGCAGTGTACAGGCAGACTGTTGAGGTTACATTATATTTAACAAAAATCGCAGCTATGCAAACTTAAGTATCTATATCATTTTCAAAATAGTTGCCAAAAGTAGCCAGTGACATTGATACACATTCCTTGTTTAGGATAACTTGACGTTGATACACATTCCTT
>JASDQU011378822.1:7136-19462 GCA_032191745.1 Picea mariana | reverse complement strand
AAGTAGCTTCCTTAAAAACATCTTCTAGGTCACTTGGCCCCACTTTCCTTATTTTAGGGTTGGGTCCACTTCTAATTTCTCCATTAAAATTATTATTGAAATAATTTATTTTGTATTCAATTTTAATTATAATACACTCATCACTTCACTTTATTATTTACCTTTGAAAATCTCTTAAACCACTTTGATTACTTTGACCTTTTGGGGCTTCTAGATGACATATGAGGGTCCTCCAACTTCGTAAGGCCATAACTCTCAAACCGTGAGGAGTTATGTGACATTCTACATAACACTAAAAATGGCATGACATATATTATCCATATAGAATAGTATTATCTTAAAATATATCATAACTCATACCGTTACCCATCAAACAAACTTGGGTCCATTACCCAAACCTGGGGTCTCCAACTTCTTATGGCCATAACTCTCTAACCGTGAGGAATTATGTGACATTCCACATACCACCGGAAATGACATGACAAGAACTATCCATCTATGATATTTTCCCTGAAAAATTCACTTTCCTTCATCTCATTATTCCATAATTAAGCATGGGTTCTCTTAGTCCACAAAGCGTCTTCCCTTGAGGGCTTTCACCATAAGAAGACCACTTTGGAGTTCATCCATATTTACTTCTTATCAACCATGACAACACAATAATGAGTCATATTTACATCAAACACTATTTGGTCCATTACCCAAACCTTTATGCTATGGGTCTTTCTTCAAGGGTTGACATCAATGACAACCAACCTTAATCAACACTGCCTCCCACTCTTTATCTCTACCCCCTACCTCTCTCTCTCCATATTTATCTCAACCTATAGTATACTCTTGTTGGCTCTCTAACTCCCTACCCTTCTCTCCCTTTCCCCCCTTTCTCTCTCTCTCTCTCTCATACATATACCCCTCTCTTCCTCTCACTCTATATCCCCCTCCCTCTCTCACTCAATGTATACCCATGATAACAATCCCCTACAATCCAAGGGTGTCAATATTAGAAATATGGTTGAAGATTCATATGAGAATAGTTGTCACAATTGGTAGTAGGGGGTAGAAAGAGAGAGAGAGAGAGAGGAAGGGTAAAATCATGAATATGTGTGTCTATTTTCCATGTTTTTTGAGAAAATAAAATATATTTTCAGAAGTTTTTCAACTTATGGTAAACAAGAGTAATTTTTATTTGGAATTTCAGTTTATAGTAAAAACAAAACTTGTCATGAATTTTGTTACCTTTCTATTGACTATTTTTTGAATTTGTTTTATTGACATTTGATATGTGAATTTAGTGATTGTTTGATAGTATTTTCCTTAAAAATGAAGGGATTGATAATGACTTGTGTTTTTAGAAATGAATGTACTCATTATTATACTTTTGTTTATAAAAAGTGAAATATGTGGCAACAATCTAAACAAACGATATTAAAGTGTGACTATAGTTTTTAATTTAACGGATGAATATTATAATTTCTATAAGTTTTTGAATTTGACCAATCTGAAAAAGTTGCATATTTTAAACATGTTTAGTGAGACTCCATGTATGTGCTTTAATTTTGATTTAAAAGTAAAAACTAAAAATACCCTTTTGAAGAGGAAAGTAAAAGGTTTCGTAATATAAATTTTCATTAATTTCCGACTATGTATTATTAGAGATATTGATTTTCCTTTTATTGAATCATTATGTCATCTAAAAATAATATGCAAACATGTTTTTATTAAATTAAATAAAATTACTAAAAAACAATTCAATTGAATACAAATTGTATCAAATGAAAGTAGATTGAATTCTAAAAATGTTGGCACTAGTTCGAAACCTGACTCAGAGTATTTCAAGGAGTCTGCTCCTCCCCGAGTTAGAGTAAGCTAAAGTGAACTCATATTTTTTTTGAAAAGCGCCATAGTTACAAGTTTTTTACTGAACTAATAGTTAGGCCAAAAGTTAGTTTTAATGAAGAAACTAACTTTATATTTAAAATTGTTGTTATATTTTTCAAGGGTGCTATTAAATTTAACTTTCAACCAGAAAAAAAAATCCGGTTGAAAAGTTTCTCATCTGAAAAATTAAAGATTTTTGACAAAAAAGTGTGATTATAAATTTTCACTACTCAATTATCACGAAAGTGTTACATGGATTTGTGATTTTACTCAAGATATAGAATGAGGGGAAACGAGAAATATAGAGGGGGAGAGAGAGGGAGAAAGAAAGAGGGGAAGATAAAATATTGTCATTGAAAATTAAACCGACAGCTCTTGTTAGCTCTGTCCCTCCCTCCCCTTGTCTCCCTCTTTGTTTCTTACACATCTATGTCACCTCATCAAAATAAAATATCATAGTGACAGTAATTAAAGTTGACCCTCCCAAAAATTGTACCATGATTTCACTGCATCCACACCTCCAAAATTTCATATGTCCCTTTCACTCTCACTCTCTCTCTGCGACTCTTTCTCTCTCCCCCTCTCTCTTTACCTACATATAATTATCCCTCTCCACCCTCTCTATTTCTCTCCCCTTCCCTCTCACTATCTCTCCTACTCCCTTTTCCCCTCCCTCTACCCCTTTCCCCCTTTATGTACCTTAATATACCTCCCTCTCTCTCTCTCCATCTCACCCTCACTCTCATTTTCTCTCACTCATTCTCTCTCTCTCCCACTACTAGACCCCTATATGCCTATAAAAAGATAGATAATAAATTTTCACAATTAATTATATATTTTTCAATCAAATGTCAATTTTTGACATATTCTAGTAATTGGAATCAATGTGTAAACTGACACTTGAATATTGAAAATTTTAACTTTTTGCCTGAATGATATCACAATATAATGAAAAATATCGCCTATTGAATAGAAACTGAATCCAAAGATGGTATCAAGGACTGGATAGATGTATTTTTTTTCCTTAGAGATCTTAGAATACATAAAATAATGGTATTTATAGAACAAAATTGAAATTAAAAAGATATCTAAAACTAAATAATGATGTCTTTTTTCTTCAGTAAAATCATTGATGCTTGAAAAATGATCCTTGTTAAGGAAAATCGATGTGTAAAACGATGTCTAGTACTTGAAATCATCATTTGTTTATTAATGACATCTTGTATCGTTAAAAAAATGTTGTCCAACATAAAATCAGATGAACATTTCAATTCATAAAACATGTGTCATGAAATGTGTGTGCGTGTATTCTACGTCATATCAACTGTACATTTTTTACAAAATGGAACATCGTGCCGAATATACAAAACAATGACAAGTGCCCAAACACGAAAAAGTGTCATATGTTGTTGCTGATATGAAATGACACTCATTGGTCACTCATTAACCAATGTCATCGTCGCCACTATTAGGGTCATCCAAAAATGAGATCCTTCTTCCCTTACTTGAAGAAGCACCTCGAGTGGTTTTGAAACTGGTCATTGTTTGTCACTTCGAAGACTGGACAAAGAAAAAACATTATTATAAGTGTTTTTCCACAAGGATCAAAGCATGAAATTTAAAGAAAAATGCATACAATTAATTCCATTCATTATATATATAAATCAATCAACAAATCATATCATCATGAATAAATTGGGAAACAATGGAGAGTTTCTAGTATATGGAGTACTCAATTATGCAACTTTCTATGAGAAAACATCTACTATGGAAACCTCAGTGGATGGCATAATATAGTATCCAATAGATATGACTAGAGGGTCATGTATGGGTGTAGCCACTATCGTTGCATCAAATGGAAAAGGTGGTGGGGGTGAGTGGTGTATGGGTGCATCCACTGTGGATGGATGAGATGGAAAAATTGGTGGGGGTGGGTTTCATAGGGGTTCATCCACTAAGTATGGATGGGATTGAATAGGTGGTTGGGATAGGTTTCCTATAGGTGAAGCCATTATGGATGTATGGGATAGGAAATATGGTGGGGGTGAGTGTGATAAAACCCCACGAGTTGTACTAGGGATGGTAAAACCCTTTGTATAGAAAGAGTTATCCCAAGAACCTGTGCAAGGTGAAGAAGAACTAGACTAGCCTTGTAGCTAGGGAAAATCGATGGGTAGAATGTTGGTGGTGGTGTTGAATGAAAGGGTGGTGGTACAAATGACCCAACAGTGGATGAAGGAAGCTTCATACATATTTATAATATTTTTATTAGTACCAAAAAGTAAAATTCAACCAAAAGGGTATAAAAAAAATTCACATTTAAACAATATTTAACTCAACACATGATACATGTGAAGGTGGTGACTTTTCCATCCCAGGTGGAAATGGATCATTGTCATATGGTATTACAACCTATAGAAACAAAATGAAATTATATTTTAGGATGAATGAGAATAAAAAAATCATTATTGTGAATTTATCGATTGTGACACATATCGGTGTATGTGATACACCAAACGAGCAAGTTGCCTCTACTGTTGCATTAGTGGTGGAAACTGGCACTAATGAATCTACCATCATACATGGTTTTCTATAGGAGCATAGCAATTACAAAGCATCATAAAATAATATATGGAAATAAATAAATAGAAAATTATATGTGTGTGTGTATGTGTGTATGTATATATGTATATATATATATATATATATATAATCATGAAGGACATATATATCGACAAGATACTAACCTCCTCCATGAAACTTTCATACTCACTGGCCTCCATTAGTTGAAAAAAAATATTCCTACAACTCGAGCATCTATGAGGCTCACATGAACACCTATTATTTCCATCTTCCCTCTCTCGACTACATTGTTATGCTAGTCTTGAAGGTTCAACCGCTCTACCAATAGCACCAGTAGACAGCTCTTGCCAAGACAGTGCCACAAAAATCCCATGATACACTAGGATCTAAGTGAACATTGATATCTATAATTGTGTATGCATGATGCCTTCCACAATGGAAGGATGCTAAGAATAGTGATTATTCCTTCACCTAAGAGGAGGAGGAACTGGTACTATGTCAATCCTAGCATTCTCTTTGTCTTTGTGTAGACCCATGACCCACCTCCTAAAATTCACCAATGTCAAATTAGTTGACATGGTGGAAAAAAATAAATTGTTCCCATAATTTTTGGAGGGAATATAGAGGCTCCTCCTTGTTATTGTAGGGGATTTTGTCAAACGGCACAAACCATATATCCATTCAATTTTCCTTAAATTGTTACTGGATGCACCAATCCATATAGATATGTTTCCTTATGACTGGTGGTTTCTGTCTCAATATAGAATCAATGAAAAATGACATAAATTCTTGTTCTGAAATATTCAAGTCTCTCACTTGGTTTTTATCGATGCCATTGTTGTATACTCAAAAATCCTATCCCTATATTAAAAAATATTTGTTAATTTCCCTTGGGAACTTGTAATGGATGATACAATGGAATTCAATGAAGTGGCCAATGAAAATTTTCTAGGCTCTCTTTATTAGGAAAAGAGGAACACTTCCACACTAATCGTAGTAGAAGAGAGGAAGACAGATTTAAATAAGAAACTAATTGACAAAGAAAACACACAATACACAAAGATTTTACCCTTGAAACCCAAACGAGAAAACCAACATTCCTTAAGTGTTTTTCTCTATTGTTGTCTTACTCATTCAGAATAAAAGGTGAAATGCCTAACCTTGGTCTACACCTACGACAAAATCGACAACATACCTTCTTCCTTTACACAAGAACAACCCTATAGCCAATTTGAATTACATCTGCATGACCAACAACCTCTAAAATGATTTTGGCGATTAGATTTTACAACATTACAACATGCCTTACTTATAGGATTTACAGTAGGAAAACCCTAAAGAAAAGGTTCCCAAAGAAGGTTACATATCCATGCAGATCATAGGCTATAATCCTTGGGATTCTGTTACAATCAACTACCAGATTTGATTACTAGATGACTACTAGTTGACCTTCATTCAATCTTCAGTGAGTTTCCACATGCCCTCCTATCAACCTCTTTTCATTTGACCTCTTAGACCTGTTTTCGATGTATTCAAATTCAAATTTACTCGGTAGAACCACCTTGACCTTTTAATTGATGTCGATTTATTTGATTTCAACTTTACCCTGTCGAACCACCGTAAACTTCTACTTCTTGTTGATTCCTTCAACTTTGATTGTCATTCGATCCACCTCAACTAGACTTTCACTACACAGAATATAACAACACAACATTCTCCCACTTGTTTTTTTCTTTGTTGAAACTTGGATATCTTTGGATTCTCATTCACAGAACTAGGGAATCAATTCCCATTTCCTCTCTACACTAAGAGAACTTCACAACACACACAGACTTGGTCAAAAAGTCTGTTATGTTTTCCAACATGTATACTTTCTCCAACATTTTCTTTCCACCATGTCTCTCACAAAATTGTATTGTACATCAATTTTCTTAGTCTTAGGATGATAAGTTGGATTCTTTTATAGGAATATTGCACTTTGATTGTTGCAACTTATCTTCATATCTTTCTACTCAAACCCTATTATTGAACACAACCTTTGAAACCATACTAATTCTTTAATTCCATGAGTGGCTACCATGTATTCATCTTCTATTGTTGAAAAGGCTACCACCTCTTATCTCTTACTCATCCAACTAATTTCTCCACCAAAAATTTTGAACACATATCCACTAGTTGACCTTCATCGATCCATATCTCCAGTCCATCCATTGTCGACAAATCCATGTATATTTAATTCATTGTCACCTCCATATTTTCCTTGGTAGCATATATCATAGTATTTTGTTCCACACAACTACCTTAATACTCTCTTGATAGTTTTCAAGTGCTCCTTTCTAGGTGTCAACATGTATCTACTCAACACTCCCATTTCATGGGAAATGTTTGATCGAGAGTAAACAATCACATACATTATATTACAAACAAAACTTGCATAGGGAACACATGCCATGTCCTCTATTTCCTCCTATGTCCTTGGAAATTATTCATCACTTATCCTTGCTCCCATAGGAATTGGCACCTTCATATGTTTGTAATGTTGTATGTTGAAACATTTCAAGATCATTTCAATATAATTCTAGTTCAACCAAAGATTTGTAGATGCTCGATATCTCTTGATCTCCATTGCTAGAATGAAGTTCATTGCACCGATATATTTCATGTTAAACTTAGAGGATAGTTGCTTCTTCACATCCTTTACTACAATCATGTTGTTTCCAATCAAAAACATGTCGTCGACAAATAATTCTACGTATATAAAATGTCCATTTTCTTCTTTGGAATACATACAATGATCAACGTTGCTTCTCACAAACCGAAAACTAAGGATGTATGTGTCTAAATTTTGGTACCACATCCTTGGTGATTTCTTTAAACAATAACGAATATTTTTAGTTTGCTCACCAAATATTTATTTCCCTTTACTGCAAATGCTTCAGGTTGTTTCATGTAGATTTCTTCTTTCAGGTCCCCATGTAGGAACATTATCTCTACATCCATATGTTCCATTTCTAGATCAAATTCTATAGCCAGAGATATTAGTACTCTAATGGAAGTTAATTTTGCAACATGGGAAAAAATATCATGAAATTCAACTCCTTTGAATTGTGAATATCCTTTCATTATCAGTCGAGCTTTGAATTTCTCGACTTGACCTACAACGTTTGTATTATTCTTGAATACCGATTTTCTACTGGCAATCTTTGTTACACTAGGTAATTTGACTAAGTCCCACAAATCATTATTTTGCAAGTATTCCATCTCTTCGACCATGGCATTCTTCCATAATGTTTTCTCTATTGAATCGAATGCATCCTCAACTGACTTGGGCTCATCGGTGGTGGCAGTTAAGACGAATTCATAATGGAAGTCGGGTAGACTATACCTTTCGACTAGTTTTCTTACTAATTCTGACCTCCTTACAATAAGGATTGGTTGTTCCACCTCTTCTTTTGATTCATTCGACTCATCTGAATTATATTATTTGTTCCTTAGTTCAAACAACACATTCTCTCGATTATTATTTTTTTGAACCATTTCTTCAAGCTCAAACTTACTTCCAACTTATCTGAAGACCACATCTCAATTGTACAGTGTTTTCCTTGATGCAGGATCCTAGAGATTATATCCTTTCATTCCTTATTTGTATCCAATGAAAATACATTTTACTGCATTCTTGTCCATCCTTCCACTCTTTTCCTTAGGAACATGCACAAATGCATCACAACCATATACTTTGAGAAGTGAAAATGAAGGCCTCTTACTAGAAAATACCTTATGTGGATTCATGTCTACTAGTGCTAACGAAGGAGACATATGCACTAGATATTTTGCAATTTTGACTGCCTCTGCCCATAATTCTTGTGCGAGCCCAACACCACTAAGAATGCTCCTTGTCTTGTCCATAAATGTTATGTTCATTCTCTCAAACATGTCCATTTTTCTTTGGGGTATATGGTGTGTTATTTTGTCATGCTATGACACTCTACTTGTAGAATTGATCAAATTATTTTCCATAGAATTCATCATCATTGTCAGTTCTCAGCACATTAATATTCTTATCTGTCTGGTTTTCTACAAGAGAATTAAACTCTTTGAATTTATAGAAAACCTCTTCTTTATTCCTCAAGAAATATATATGTGTCCTCCTAGAAAAATAATCTTTGAAGGAGATATAATATAGGGATCCACCAAGTGAAGGCATTGAAACAGGGACAACCACATCACTATGAACCAACTCTAGAATCCCCTTTTCCCTTGTCACTCAAGATAGGAACCTCACCCAACTTTGTTTTTCATATATACAATGTTCACAAAAGTTTAATTATAAATTACATTCAGGAAAATCTTTGACCATACATTTGATATGCATAGCTTGAGGTCCTTTTTCTCCAATATGTCCTATCCTCTCATGCCATAGCATGGTTGGGTTGACTTTACAATGACTTGTCGAGTCATTTTGAATCGAATTAGCCCAAGTCAAGTCAAGTCTAGTTTAATTCAAATCAACTTCAGTAACAATGATGTTGTTGCATCCGGTCTAGTCAAAAGTCCCTAATAACTTGTATAGGGTTTCAATCCAAAATCCTTTCATTAATACCATCGCACCTATGACCATATTGCATGAATCCTTATAAAATAGAGTGTGGACCCTTGCATCACGCATCTTGCTAATAGATATCATTTTTATTTTGAAACCCAAAATGTGTAGCACACCTAGAAGGGTTCTCCTCCTCCCATCCTATAGTATCAGTCGAACTCTTCCTCATCTGACAATTTTGGTTTTCAAGTCCTCCCCCAAGAACACATCTCCTCCTTCATATTCTTCATATTCGCAGAACCATTCACTATGTGGTTTCATATGATAGGATTCTCCTGAGTCGATCAACGAAACATCTTGATTCGACTATGTGCTGGTCGACACCAAGTACACATCACCTCCCTTATCTAGAGTCATCTTTCTCTCAATCATTTGCTTCTCATCAGATCATATACTGACTTCCATTACATTTGACTTGTAGTCTTTGTTGGCCCTGACGAAGTTTTGAGGAACACTTGGTCATATTTGACCATTTTTGGGACTTCGATAGCTTTCAAAGATGGAGCGCAACACAAAGCGGAAATCATGGAAGCTACACCCCTTTTTGGGTCCTTTTTGGGTTTTGTGGGACAATGTAATGGGAAATGGATATTGGCCCATGGGTTTACCCATGCTTAGTCCCAGTGTTGTATGTATAAATAAATGTATAGGTGAAGTAAGTGAGAAAGGGGGCAAGAAGAGTAGTAGAGTGTGATCTATGTGATTGAAGAGTTGTGAGTTGTGATAAGTGCTGGTAATGATCGTCAATTCTTTGTGCATACTGTAAGAGGCTAAGTGCAAGATATTGTAGAAGGCTCTGTGATTTTAGTGCAAGGAAGAAGGATCTAGTGAGCTGTGCAGATCTTCTGTCCTGTCCGAAGAGGTATTTGGATGGCTCTGTGTTGTAACCTGATTAACTGAAGCTAATAAAGAAGAAGACTTTATGGACGTAGCCCTAGGGTGGGGGTGAACCACAGTAAATCTGTTTGATGTGATCTGTGCCTCGACCTGATGTGTTTGCCTCTTCCTTTGCTAAGTGCTTTGATGTGTTTAGATAGATATATTTATGCTTTGTGATTCTGAGATATGAATGAATGTTGGATCTGGTATGTAAGATGCTTAGTTCTTGATCTGTCGAATCTAATCTATCTTGTTGTGGCTAAGTGTTGAATTATCTTAGATCTAAGTACATACTGCGATGCTCTGTGCTATCTGTAAAGTATCATAAGGGTTGAATATTTATGAATAATCTACGCTAAGTGATTGATAAGTGTTATAAACACAGATCTATGTCCCAGCTACGGTTGCAAACACCTGAGTCTTGCAACCACCCATGCCTCTACCTCAAGTGAGACTTCATCTGCTTCACAGGTGTTGTCGAAAGGGTCGATAGTTAGGGTTTTGTTGGTGTGTTATTGTAGCGTTGAACCCTGGTTCTGCCCCTGTGCCAACAAATGGTTTTGTTGACGGGACCTGAAACTGTGATTGTTGGGAACTAAGCAGAAGAAGCTTTGTGCAAAGATTCGTCCTAAAATTGTGAAATCTTTGTGTGTGGATCTATTCCCTAGTGTGCAATGATCCACTTGATCTGAAAATATCTATGTTGAAGAAGGAAGGACAGATCTGAAGGAAAGAAGTCAAATTTGCAATAAAAGAGGTTGATACTGAAAAAAATAAAGGGTCATATCTACAGAAAGAGGTAAGATATGTAAGCTTTGTGCTCTGATAAAGGTAAGAATAGTTAAAAGTTCTTATATCTGGAATCTTTGTGCCCTGTAGAAGTAAAAGAAGTGAAAAGTTTTGTTTCTAAAGTATGGATTAAGGTATGCTTGATATTTTTTGTCCTAGCTTGAAAACTAGGGCATTGTTAGATGAAAGAACGTTTTATATGAATAGATATGATAAGAATAATGAAAGATATGTTATACCTATGCATAGAAAGAATTCTTGGACTAACCAATGGATGCAGGATCCTAGAAACAAAATTGTGTAGGCTAGCCATTATGACCCTAGCAAGCAGTACAAGAAAAGTTGGGGATCATTAAAGAGAAAGAGAGGATTAACTCTTTGTTGTAGTTGCAGAAGAGTAGGACATCTTGCTAAGGAATTCCCTGGGAGAAACCCTAGTTGCCTATGTTGTAAGGCTATGGACCATGAAGTACTAGATTTCCCTAGAATGATTGCTAGACTTGGAAAGATGAATATGGAGCTAGCAAACTCTGAAGGAGATCAAGAGACTAAGATTATAGAAGAACCCCAGAAAGAATCAGAGATTAGGTTACTGAAAATGAAATAAACCCTGGATGAACATAAAGATGCTAATTTGTCAGAGATCTTCAAAGAAAAGGAGAAAATCGAAGTAAGAATAGGAGACTTCGACATTGAATTTGCTCTGGATGAGGGAACACAGGTGAACATTATGACAGAAAGTACTTGGGAAACCCTAGGGAGGCCTGCTATGGTTCCTTCACTAGGAAAAATAGGGTTGTTTAAAGGAAAACTGGTAACCCTATGTGGCAGAATTACCCAGATAGCTATGAGTACCCATGGAGCTTCAACAGAGGAAGAATTCAAATTTATTAAATTTATTGAGGACCATGCCCCATTTCTAGATTTATAGGCAAGATCCAGATTAAAAAAGATCAGATCCGAAAAAAAGAAGAAAAGGAAGCCCTAGAAGAGAAGAATCAAGAGCTCATGGAATTTATGACCAGAAGGATTGCCTACTTGATGGAAGAACAAGAAAACAGATCTAAGCTATTGAACACCAGGGACTTAGATGTCAAATATATAAGAGAATTAGAGGAACCACATAAGACTGAAATACCTAATCCATATGATGAAGGAGTATTACCCTTGGATCTGAAGAAAGAATCTCAGCATCACGAAGTGACTATGTCGAGATAAGATAAGAATCAAAATGGAAAAAGGATGACCAAGACGAAGCTCACTGGGAAGAAGGATAGGAAGCTAAGTAAGAAGAAAGCCAACATCCAAAAGTTACAGAAGGTTCCAGAGGAAAATTTGCAGAAGGAAAAATCATAGGAATTGAGTTTTCCTGGGATATTAGAACAACGACATACTACGCTTCGTCGTGGTGAAGCAATATATCCGTTGGAGTGATATACCCATTCGAATTATGCCTTGAACAAACAAAAAAGCATTAAAGGACCACCACTAGACCGTTGGACCATGCCATAATGGATGGATCAACGTTCATGGAAGCTTCATACCCATTGCAAGTAGACAGTTGATGAATGTCCTATTTAGCTTGTCGCACTGTACC
>JASDQU011378821.1:0-13884 GCA_032191745.1 Picea mariana | reverse complement strand
AACCTAGGCATTGTGCCTCCAAGGACACACTAAGTGAGCTGAACTCAAGCTCACGTTTGCAAGTGTGTATAAGGACGAGAACAAGGAGTATGTAGCATTGGGCCGTGACTTCCATCAGGACATGACCCTAGTCGAGTATTGTGGACTCAGACTCAGGAAACACCCCAGAGAGCCACAGAGAGGAGGACCGCAACAACAAAAGGGGCATAACATTGATTTCATCGAGAAAGTTGGTAAACTCACCATACCTTCTTTCGACGGATCGTCCAAATGCACCGCCAGAGCTTGGGTACAGAAGCTAGACATACTACAAGCTCAACCAGATGACTGAGATAGAGGCCATCAATTTCGCTACTTTACACTTGGAGGGTGAGGCACACGAGTGGTGGTATCATGGATTGGTGACATTGGCCCACAGTCGCATCACCTCCTACAAGGATTTCACAGAGCGACTCATGGACATATTTGACAGGAGGGATCCAGAGATCCATTTCAGAGATCTAGCCCAGTTGAGAAAAACTAACACAACATAGGCATTCATCTTAGAGTTTCAGCGAGCAACAGTGGCAAGGACAGATATATTCGAGCCCAGACTGATCATGTTATTCACAGAAGGGCTCATAGAACCCTTGAGAGGATGGGTGAAGGCATACCGGCCTCACACCTTGCAGGATGCCATCCTACGCACTAGATATTTGGTAGACTCAGTGCCAAAAACTAAACTCTTTTTCAAACCCTTCATACCATAGAAGGATCTAGACCGGAAGCCATTCCAGAGAGAATGGAAGGTCAAGGAGAAGTTGGATGATGGGACGAGGCGAGAGCTTAAGAGGAAGAAGCTTTGCTTCAACTGCAGAGATCCTTGGGTTCCAGGCCACAGGTGCATGGGCAAGGAAGAGATTCACTATATTGAGGTGGCAACAGATAGTGTGGACAGTGAGGAGGAGGAGCAGGACAGTGGATCCACTAGCTAAGAGGAGGAATCAGAGTAGGCAGAGGAGAAACCTCCCCGTAGACCACCGACACCGGCAGGGGCCCACCCACCGGTAGTTCCAGAACCTCTTGAGCAGGCTAGCATACGAAAACCAGCAAAGGGAGGAGTCATAGAGACCCTTTCTAGTGTTCCCAGGTATGACACCCTCCGGATCAGAGGGACTATTCAGGGGCAATGGACAATCACCCTGATAGATGGTGGGGCCACCCACAACTTCATTGACGCTTCATTGGTATCGAGACATGCCCTTCAGACAGAGGAGTTTGAGGGATTTGATGTCGCAGTAGCAGATGGCCATATAGTGGAGTGTCTACACCGAGTTCTGGACTTGGAGATCAAGTTAGGCAACTACACCGTGAGAGATACATTTTATGTGGTTGACCTATCAGACACAGATGTGGTTTTGGGAGTCCAGTGGTTGATCACCTTGGGCAAAATCACCACCAACTACGAAACCTTGGAGATGGGGTTCATAGATAGTGACGGGAAGAGGGTTGCTCTGAGGGGCACGTTGACAGGAGCACCCAGGACAGTCTCAACTGAGAGGATTGAGAGAATCTTCAGGCATGGGGAGGCAACATTTGCCGCAGAGTACTTGATCACTACGCGGAAGGATTCCGAGGGTCGACAACAGTATCAGATAGAGATCAGGAACTTGTTGGGACGACATCAACAGGTTTTTGGTTCGATTCCACTAGGGAGACCACCGGACAGGGGATTTGAGCACATCGTTGAGTTGTAGGAGGGTGCCAAACCCATGATCACCCCACCCTATCGTCATCCTAGGAGGTTCAAGGATGAGATAGAAAAAGCAATCAAGGAATTGCTGGCGATGGGACACATCAGACCTAGTAGCAGTCCATTCACCTCTTCAGTTTTCTTAGTCCTGAAGAAGGATGGTGCCATGAGGATGTGCATCGATTACCGAGCCTTGAATAAGAAAACCATCAAGAACCGATATCCTATCCCTCGCATTGACGAGTTGATGGATGAGCTGCATGGGGCAGTTTTCTTCTCGAAGATTGACCTACGCTTTGGATATGATCAGATCAGCATCAAAGAGCAAGACCTAGAGAAGACGACATTTCGGTGCCATTTTGGCCATTTCGAGTTTCTGGTTATGCCATTCATGCTAACCAATGCACCAACTACATTCCAATCTTGCATGAACCACATATTCAGGGGGCAGTTGAGGAAATCAGTTTTCGTTTTCTTCGATGAAATTTTAGTCTACAGCAAGACATGGCAAGAGCATATGGGGCACTTGGAGGAGGTGTTGAGCATCATGGAGGCGTAGTCACTATACGCCAAAGTCCAAGTGTGAGTTTGGGATGACAGATTTACTTTACTTGGCCATCATCAGTGCACAGGGGGTTCAGGTACATCAGGAGAAGATCAGGGCCATTTTGGATTGGCCAACACCCAGGAGTTTGACAGAGTTGCAGAGCTTCTTTGGGCTGTGCAACTATTACATGAGGTTTGTCAGGGGTTTTTCACAATTAGGAGCACCACTCACAGATTCGACCAAGAAGGGTGCCTTTCAGTGGACAAAGGAGTCACAACGGACATTTGAGAAGATGAAGCAGGTTATGAGCACATGCCTTGTTTTAGCCCTTCAAGACTTCTCGCAGTTGTTCGTCTTGGAGTGTGACACATCAGGGGTGGGGATTGGAGCAGTGTTGATGCAGGGGGGCCATCCCATTGTGTTTGAGAGCAGGAAGCTCAACAAGTCAGAGCGACTCTACTCTATTTACGACAAGGAAATGCTAGCAATCATGCACGCCTTAACCAAATTCAGGCAGTATCTGGTGGGTAGCAGATTTGTAGTGAAGACTGATCAGAACAGTCTCAAGTATTTCTTGGATTAGAAAGACCTCAGTGAGAGACAACAGAAGTGGGTCTCGAAGATCCAAGCCTTTGACTTTGATATTGAGTATGTCAAGGGAAAAAGGAACATCGTGGAAGATGCCTTGTCCAGGAGGCCACCAGGGTGTTCGATGATGGACATTTGCACAGATTGGAAAGCACATTTGTTGGTGGAATACTCCAAAACCAGATTTTCTTGTGAGGTGATGGATGGACAGGTGGTTGATGACAGATACCGGGTACTAGATGACGTCATTTTCTACAAGGACCGGATCTACTTGGTTCCAGAATCTACCTTGAAGGGGAAGATTTTGAAGGTGTGTCATGATTCGCCCGCAGCAAGGCAGCAGGGGTACTTCAAAACTTACAAACAGATCAGGGAGAGATTCTCATGGAAGGGTCTCAAGGATGATGTATTGAAGCACATCCGGGAGTGCACGACTTGTGAGCAGAACAAGTCCGAGCAGACACACCCAGCAGGTTTACTTCAGCCTCTACCCATTCTAGAGCAGAAATGGGAGAGCATTTCTATGGATTTCATTACAGGCCTTCCTCGAGTGCAGGGCAGGGACTGTATATTTGTGGTAGTCAACAGGATGACCAAATTTGCACATTTCTTTGCCATACCCATGGACTACAAGGCCATACAGGTAGCATAGTTGTTTTTCAGAGAGGTATTCAGGTTGCATGGCCTACCCAGGCAGATAGTCAGTGATAGAGATCGACGCTTCATCATCGCATTTTGGTAGGAGATTTTTCGGTTGACAGGCACAGAGCTAGCCACAAGTACCAACTACCACTCACAGACAGATGGACAGACAGAGATTGTCAACAAATGGGTGGAGGGGTATCTGAGGAACTATGTGGGAGGACAACAACACATATGGGTGAGGTGGTTGCACACGGGTGAGTATTGTTACAACACAACTCACCATATGTCTATCAAGATGTCACCATTTAGAGCATTGTATTGATACGATGAACCCACTTTTGTGGAGACTGTATTTAGGGATAGCAGGGTCCCGAGGGCCAAAGATTGGGTGGAGGAGAGCCAAAGGATTCTGCGGGCAGCGAAGGAAAATTTGCAGGCAGTACAAAACCAATAAAAGATCTATGCAGACAGGCAGAGGGTAGAGCGCAGTTTCGAGGTTGGAGACTTAGTTTTTCCGCGGTTACAACCATACCAACAGTCCTCTTTGAAGAGGAGAAGAGCAGAGAAACTGAAGCCAAGATTTTATGGGCCATACAGAATCATCAGGAGGGTAGGCGAGGTGGCTTACGATCTAGAGCTACCAGAGGGTAGCAAGATTCATAACGTCTTTCACGTTTCTTGCCTTAAAAAGGCATTAGGACGACAGATCAACACTTCAGACGAGTTTCCACCCTTAGATGAGGAGGGCCAGTTGGAGTTAGTGCCATAGGAAGTGCTTGAGCAGAGAGAGCGCAGGTTGAGGAACAGGGTCATCGGGGAGTGCTTGGTTAGATGGAGGGGACTTCCAGTGGAGGATGCCACGTGGGAGGGGGAGCATATTTTGCAGCACCTAGGATTGATGTTGCTTGAGGACAAGCAATCTTGGGAAGGGAGGACTGTGGTGTCCCGTTCCCAAGAGTAGGCCAACAGGGAGTGACTTAGTAGTCTATTTGTTCCCGTAGACTATAGTCAGGCACAAACAGGGAACAAGAGGAGAAATAAGGGAGAATTGATCGCTAAACGATGAATTAAGCCAAAAACATAGGAAATGTCACTTAAGCCTAAGTCAATGGAAAAATAGAACGAAAATGTGTTAAGGGGGGATTTAATTAATTAATTACTCACCTTAGGAGGAAAAGCACCTAGATTAAGGGGGGACTTAATAAGTAATTACTCACCTTAGGAAGAAAAGCGCCTAGCTTAAGTGAGGTCAATGGTGAATTAGATCGGGAAGAGTATAAAGGGAGGAATTCGACCTAATTCCTCGTTATGCAATGTTATGATTTGATGTTGAGAGAGTTCCCAGAGGAGGGGGAGATTCAACTTCTACTGTTTTGTGGATTTCTGGAGGAAACCACCACCATTGATCAGTTTCGGTGTTGAAAGACACACCGTAGCCCATCGGAGATACCAACCAGGTATTTCACCATGCGATTAAGGAGTATCCAGTTTGCAGTGTTGCGCAACTCGGCCAGTGAGGGCGTAAGGTCAAAGAGAGGGTTTGTGTAGCTGCATGAGATCAGAGCTTGTATTGTAGATTCTTTCTGACCCAGTTGAGATCTAGCTAGGGCACATAGATTGAGCCACTTGCCATTAGATATTGACTGTGGAATCCTTTTGGGTGCAACATTTAGCCATATAGGGCGCAACTCTTGAGGAAGGATAGTTGGGGTTATAGATGAAGTTTCAGATCCGATTCGAGGAAACCCCTCTGACCCAGTTCAGCATTAGCCAGGGCGAACTTTTGAGACATATAGCAACCGATTCCGTTGGTGGAATAATTTGGGCGCACTCAGAGAGGCTAGGAGGTGCATAGACCCCCAGGTGGTGAGATCCAGAGCCTCAGAGGACAAATCTTCCGTTCGACAGTCACCGGGATCAGTCTAGAGGCCAGGGCGCTTCTGTTGAGACAGTTTCCAGCTCATTCCGACGGTTATAGCCTTCCGGGCTAGTTTTCCAGTTTGTAGCGGTTACCGTGCTTCTCCGGAACTGTCGATTTTTCCGATCTATCTGTGCATGCATCATATCTGCCTTCATCTTCTGATCACGGGTATTATATGTTATTTGCTTGTATTCCAGTGACAATCTATGAGATCTAACTAAGGACTATTTTTCTATATTTCCAGTATATCATTGTATTTCCCTGCTTAAATCCAATAATACATATTATTGGGCGGTTGTTGTTCTTTATTTCCGCATGCATCATATATATACTATTTAAACCATAATGTATAACATGCACATGCAACAATCACAAAACATCTCAAGCACATAAATAAAAGGCATCCAAAAACCCCCAGAGTATCAGATCTGTGAGACAGAACACTAGATCAACAATAGATACCCAGATCAGCTGGATTTGGGATATTTCAACGGCCGTGTGCGTATGGTATAATATGAAATCCTGGGCTAAAGGTGTAGGTGTGGGCAAGCAAGCATCCTGGTAAAAAGAGAGAGGACATGCCAACAATTAGGCGACAGAAAATATGATTCTCATGAAAATCGAAAGTTCAAAGAGTTTAACATAGAGTTAATTTGTTTTTATTTGTAAACAACAACGCAGGGAAAGCTTTCTCTTCTATGCCTAGGGTTTGCCCAATTTTTTTTTGGAAATGCTACAAGTTTCATTTTTTTGGTGCAGGTTTATGGTAGCCGCAAAGGGAGGGATCGAGCGACCAATAGAAAAAGGCATGAATGCTTGCATAAGAAGGATCCTTCTCCTCTCTTTCCCTTTATTAACATGTTTTTCTCTCCCCATTCTCTCCGAGGGTTTATTCGTCTTTCACTGTGCAGGCTTAAGACAACCATTGTAGCAAACGGAGAAGTGCGGCTACCTTCCTAGAGCAATGGGGACTGAAATGTATTTTTGGAAAAATGCATGTATATTTTCTCTGTAATTGATACTTAATCTCCAACGTGGGCGTCCATGGTGAAGAAACTATCCTCAACGCATTCAGGGGGTTACGACAACCATGCAGGAACAAACTTTTTATATACGATTGTTATGGTTGTATTGGCAACCTTATTAACGGTCGAAAATTGCGACGGTTGTTTGCAATTCCATATGCGAAACCCATTGTTCTGAAGAATTCTTTAGATTTATAGATACAAGCCTAGACTATGTGACTACCCAAAATTGTTATCCCTTCAACCAAAAGGAATTGTTGGGTGCTCAAGAAGAAGGGCAAACAAGGCCCTTCCCTAGCTCCACAGGTCAAATCCAAAATGCTTGGGTTCTCAAGCAAGGAGCACACTTAGTGCCTTGAAGCCATCCTTGACTTACACCCCTTGTAGCCTCCCAAGTCACCCTTTTTGGTGGTGGAAACAATAACAATTGGATGCCTAATTAAACTAAACTCCAATCCTTTTCCCTTTCTTAGTTACCCAAGATCCACTATGTGGCAAGGGGAGGGAATACAGGGCAGAGGTGAAGCGCAAATATGATTACTTTTGCAATAATTTAAATGACTTGGAAAGCAAGAGTAACCCCACAACAATGGAATAGGTGGAGAACAAACCTACCGTTTTGGCCAAGGTGGGTGTAATGAAAGAATTTAAATTACTTTGGAAAGCAAAAGCAACCCCACAACAATGGCACAAGTGGAGGACAAACTTACCGTTTTGGCCAAGGTGGGTGTAATAAAAGAATTAAAATGACTTGGAAATTTAAAGAGAAATCCCACAACAATGGCACAAGTGGAGGACTAGCCTACCATTTTGGCCAATGTGGGTGTAAAATAAAGAAATGCAAGGAAATAAATCTAACTCTAGCCTTCAAGATTTTGCAAGGATGACTTAGGCCAATCTCTTTGTAAGGTGTGGGTAATAATTTCTAAATTATTACAATATCAGATTTTATATTTCTTTGAGAGAAGACAAGCCCAAAAGACTCTCTTGGGTTGCTTACAATACTTTAGAAGAAGATAAATGAAGGGGGTTTTGACACCCAAGCTTTAGGAAACTTCTTTGATTGTTTGGGGCCCAAAACAAGTAGGACTTCCCTTCTTGTTGTTGAAAATCTGCATAAAAATCAACAAACTATATTTGCTCGAAAATGCTACAAACACAAATGATCTTGTTAATTTCCATTAGCACAATGAAACATAAATTTAAATAGAGAAATTATAAATATAAAAGTGAGTTTTTAAGGATTATTCTAGAGAAAAAGAATGCTTATGAAAGAGAAGAAAATGGTGGATACAAGAAGAGAAAAAGAATAGAAACTTTGGTTGATTGAATGAGTGAGTTCCCCACTCTGAAAATCACTTCTCCAATCTTCTCGTGACCTACAAATAAGTATATCTTTTTCTACACAAGACACAAGGAGGTGAGAGCATTTAAAAAACATGCAAAATACTTTGCTTGACTTAGAAGAAATTACCACAAAACTAATAGTAATACTACTACTAATTATTCCCAAGCAAAATACTTTGTTGGGTCTCCAAGATAAACTAGTGAATGCAAAAAATACAAGAAAAAAAATGCACAATATCACCTCACAAGAACACCATGAAGAACATCAAGAAGACTCCCAATGCACACAATAGATCCTCCAAAGCTTCCTTTATTATCCACAAAATGTTGCTACAAATACTTGTAGCAAGATTTACAATGAGAAAATGAGAGAGAGAGGGAAAAGAATGAGAGAAATTTTGGCATAATAGACTTGCTCTAAGAATGGATGATGAAATGAGGAGGAGAGGCTTTCTTTTATAGATGAGGAAGATGAGAGACCCCACTTGGATGAGCTCCAAGTGTCATACATCCAAGGGGGGAGTGTCTCTTCAAGGGGGGCACACCTTTATGGTTAGTGAGGTGGGTGAAGTTTGTGGGGTGAGTGGGGAAGGGGGAAAACACCTTTCCCACCCATCAAAAATGATGTTAGGGTCAAAGGGGGGTATACCCAATGTTTTGGGCACTCTCTTGCTATATTTTTTATTTCCCATGAGTTCATGAGCAAGGGGGGCGCCCCTCTTCTAAGGAGATGGTCATCTTAGGTTGTTGGCTTAGGAAGGGGGGTTCTTCTAAGTGGAAAATCATTTTCCCAAATTAGGAAAAACATTAGGAATCCTTTTCCCACTCTCTCTCATGAATTTAGTGACTTTTACAAAATTTGGCCATTTTAATTTAGCCAATTACATACTGATTTTTGACTGACTTTGACTCCTCATGGACAATGACTTAGCAAAACTTGTCCAAATGAGCCGAGACTTGGTCCAAGGGTGTAGGGGTTCAGAAACCATTTGTTTTGAGTACTCATACCCCTATACAAAATAACCAAGGACCACTTTTTTACATTTTACATAAAAAATAATTAAAAATTCTCAGTTTGTGAGAATTTTAATTATTTAAAAAATCCTATCAAAATTTAACAGAATTCCGCAAGACTCTAGGAGATGTCTAGCATGGTCATTTACAACACTTCTAAACCTTAGTCATCCATTGGGATCGATCATTATAACACCTTTCACCACTTCGGAGGATCTATGTGAGTGAAAAACTCAAGAATAATTAAAACTGCAAATAAACAAGATTAATGGTAATTACCTGAGGAAAAAAAATACTTGATGAAAGGACTTCCCTAATGATAAAGTCCTAGGTAACTAGACAAAAATTGACTCATGCTAAAATATTACAATATTATCCCACGCAGGGGAGCGGACATTCCAAGTATACAGAAAAGCGTGTCGAGGGCAAAATTTTCCTTGTTGAGCAAAAAGTCTTCAAACTGGTTGTACCACTAGATACATATCTTCATGGTACATGACTTTGAACCCCTAGTCGAAATAGGTGGTGAACAAAGGGATAAGGATTAGGGGTAGTCACATAGCTTATGATTGCTACAACTCCCACATTAATTCCCCTAAGCTCAAGAGAGACTTAAAAACTTGCTAAAATCAACCTACATTCTCTTCACAACATTTACTTTCCAAGTTTGCAATTTACTTTTTCAAGCAATTTACTTTTCAACAAATTCCTTTCATGTGAATACTTGTTTCAAAGCATTCTTTATTTATTTGAACATAATTGATCTAAATGTAAAGTTATTTCTCATACTTATTTTATAACATTGTTTCATTTCTTGTATAGCTATATTTTTTTGTGTATCTCAACCAATCAATTTTGGGGTAATCTTTAGGGACTGGTCTAATTGTTGATTAATAAAATAGAGGTTTGCCTGTCATTTAAAAGGAATTGCATCATTGCATTTTGTTGCTTGTCATTGGATTGGGTTTCCCTAATCGAACAATTCAATTAACTCCTAGAACCTTAACAATAAAAATTCACATAGTTTAATAGGGTCTGTTATCCCCTAGCCTAGGGATAACTAAGGAGATTATGTCTCGAGGCCCACAGGTCCTAGACATGGAGTACCAAGAGCCATATTAACTTGAGCCTAGCCCTGGAGGGCCCATCCTTTTTCTTCAGCGCCTCCATCCTGTCAGTAGCAACAACATCCATCCCATCGACCTAGTCCTTCAGCAGCAGTGGGTCTTGCTCCATGAGGTAATGAGTCCGGGTATCATGGTATGTGTCACTCTAATTCTCAAAACATTTGAATATGTGCAATTAATTCTCTTTTACTTCATGACATATGGTTGGACTTTATGCCTTTTGACTTGTCCACACCTGGGGGGATGACAGGATGCCCTAGCAAGTTCGTTCCCTTAGGAGTGAGTTGCCACTGGGTGGGTTCATGAACAGTCATTGTCCATTCCCACCATACTTATCACTTTTCATCATCTTCCCTCTCATCTATCCCCTGCATTGGTTCGGGCATTGGGTTTGCCAAGATAGCAAAGGGTTGTACCTTGCCTTGTGGTAAGAAGGGGCTAAAGGCCCAGAGGGTAGAAGTAGCTGGAAAAGATAAAAGCCAAAAAGAACAAAACTTTCAGATGCTTCGCCTAGGGATCCTCAAGAAAACAATAAAAGGCTTCTCAATAAGAAAATGAGGGACCCATAAAATAAATAAAGTCAAGACCTAGTTGGAGGATAGGGGGTCTCATCCCGAGCCATCCTATTAGGTCCATGGGCATGTAGCGGTATGACACTACCATTCAACTGGTCACCACGCCAAGGTAGTGGTTCTTGGTGGCTTAGCCAAGAGAAAGGGGGTCTCATCACTAGCCAACCTTCTCATCTCCGTGAAATGCTTGTGGGTAACATTGTCACCACTGGTCACCATGCCAGGGTAGTGTCCCCCAGCTATTCTCTTGAAAGAAAAAACAATAAGATAAAAAGGTAAAAAAAGCATTGAATGGGCTTGGAAACATTTGCATCCATGACAAGGTGTAGCTCACCCTTTTCAGAGGCACCCACAGGTAAGCCATACATTTCCCTGTCATCACTGCACCCATTTGCCCAAACATCCCCATACCATCTCATGCACTTACATGACATAGATTGGTCTTCACCTGGAAACATCCCATATATAAGGAGAATTAGCCCAACAGGACGTCTTGAAACCATCTCCAAACTTGGCTTGTAGAATGGCACAAGGTCTTTGATCACTTGTTTGGCAAAGGGGGGTTTTATGCACATGTTTAGATAACTTGATTATTAGATGTGATTGAAATTGCTATGATCCCTGTAACTTATGAGCCTATGGAGGGCGTACTTCTTGTTGTTGTAGGACCATGCCCGACGGACAAGTACACATGGGGAGATGATTAGCTCGAACCTCCATAGGGCTAAAATCCCACCAGATGGATGCTGAGACCCCAGCCAGGAACAAACATATACCAGAGGCTTGCCCCAGAGAGTGAGGAGGACGTTCCACCAGAGACAGCCTGGTAGGCCTGGACCCAGGGGGGGTCTTGCCCTCCCACCATGATGTTGTCCCTTGAAGGCCCTTGACGTCACCATTCAGAGCCTTGATGTCACCCAGTTGAGGCACCCAACTTGAGGACGACATTGGTTGGCACCTGTGGCAGTTCTAGAGGGGTTTTGAGCCCCAACGTTCCACTTGGAGGGCTAACGTTCCAGCAAGGAGGCTAACGTTACCCTAGGAAGGGCATGGCATCACCCTAAAAAGCTTAGATTAGGGTTTTATTTGACAAATTTATGTAAAATTGGATTTTCTCATGTAAACTGGCCATGTCGGCCTTTTTGACCTAATTTTGTAATTAAAGGTCATTTTGATTGTATAAAAAGAGGATTTTCCCCTTGTATTTTTTCATTATTCTTTCACTCACTAAGTGAGGTCTGAATTTGGCTCTTTAAGGCTCTTTGGCTGAAATTAATTGGTGCGCAACTCTTGGAGGAGGCTTATATTGGTGTTTTTGACATTTTTCTTGGTGGAAAGTCTTCAACTAGGCTAATTGCTAGATTATTCTTGGTGAATGTAAGTGAATTTCTGCAATTCTTCTTTACTTTGAATGCTTATAGTACATTTACTTTCCATTTTTTCCAAAATTATGAAATTGCTAGCTTAAAACCCTAGGAGATCAAGCACATGTTATTGTCCTTGTCTTAATAGCTTTTCACCTACTAGATTGTGCTAGAAACCCTACCTTTTTGAAGCATTGTGCTAGAGCCCTACCATTGTAACACTCTAGCATCATTTGCTTCATCAAGCCATTATTTACTTCAAGCTTGAGCTAAAGAAGAAGGAAAACCGCTAGGGCCTAGGGTTACCTACTTCCTAGTAGTCGTTTTCCTTCTAGGGCTTGTTGATCGAAGCCTTGGGTTACGAACACCTCAACCATCATCCCTCTTTGTCCTTAGCTCACACATTTTCATTTGATTCCTTCAAGATTGCTGCTGCAAAAAGTGACTCCACTAGCCCTAAAGACACTGATCTAGACCTTCTATTTGATTGATTGATGAGAACAACCCTTAAAACTTTCACCTCAAGCTATTTACTAACCTTTCCTAACCCTATATTAGACTAATTCACTAACCTTCTTGCAGCTGTTACAAAAGTAAGCTACAACCAATTATTACAGCAGTAAAATCTCCTAAAAGCAATTGCAAGAGTTGATTTTTACATTGCCTCTTTAGCTTCCGACAAATGCTAGCATAGTGCTATTATTAAATTATCATTTTTGGTCATTTTGAAGCTAATTTAAGGCATTGATTGTGAAACCATTTATATATATACATTGCTGTTATAGATTTCTGTTTGCTTCATCTTTTATCAACTTGTTGCTTTCATTGACAAGTCCAAGGTTTTATGAAGCACTAACATCAAACTGTACTTGCAAAAAATAGTGTTTTCTTGTTGCTTTGTTTTGGGCAGGTACACTTAAGCATATCATTGATTCATTTAATAAAACTTTGGACTTTCTGATCGATGGGACTTGTGAGAGGGGATAACTTTCTTGATATCTAAACCTTTGGCTTCTCAAACCCTAGGTCACCGGGGACGTCTCCCCTAGGCTATCATCCCTAAATAGAAAGAGGTGTCTTATTAAGGTGACAATGATAGGACAACCTATTGTTATGCTAATTTGCCCTCCTTTAGCCTTTTCCTTTTGGACAAGTACGAATTGCGCGATAACATTTTGGCACCGTCGCCGAGGAACACTGAGTCAATTCTCCTCAAAGACGACACTTTTCGGTAAGCCTTTCCTCAAAAAATCCTCTACTCTACAAAGCTTACCTGACGACTCCACTGAGGGTGATCCCCTCATCCCTTTGATAGTTTCAAGAAAATTATCTGGCGACTCCACAAACCATAGGGAGGTACACCAACCCTCCCCAGTCCTTTAGAAGAAAACCTCTCCGAAACTCTCTTGTAGTAAAATCATTGTTTGGCGACAATCTTCCCTTGAACACAATGTCTAGTGTAGGAACTCAGATTGTTAATCCAAACCAAGCCAACAACCAAAAGCAATGGTCATCCAAGCTCTTCGAACCGCTAGACATGATGGGTATACCAGGATACTCTAGGCAAATGCCCCCTAAGTATGAAAATCGGTTGCCTAAATTCACTGAAAATTTTTGTGCCTTGTTCCAGCTTCATCCCATCAGTGATGATGCTGAAGATCTAGCTATGAAATTATTCTCTGCTACCCTCCATGATGGCGCTAGACGCTGGTACAATGGGCTCCCTGATGCTACTATTAAAACCATGGACAGGTTGGAGGAAGTAT
Source organism: Picea mariana (assembly GCA_032191745.1). Taxonomy (NCBI): domain Eukaryota; kingdom Viridiplantae; phylum Streptophyta; class Pinopsida; order Pinales; family Pinaceae; genus Picea; species Picea mariana. The sequence goes on along the minus strand of JASDQU011378821.1, from coordinate 236 downwards.
TCCTCAAACGATGGAGTGTCAAGGAAGACCACAACAAGCTGTTAATAAGGCTGAATAACCTCGTGAAACAAGAGAATGAAACCGTTAGAGAATTCCATGACAAATTTGAAAATTTGATGCAAAAGATCCCAGTAAGCCATTATTCGTCTGCTAGTTTCCTTCTTTTCCTTTATACCAAAGCCTTTATAGGACAACTGGGATATGTCCTCAAAGATAAAGACCCTTAGAAAATCCAA
>JASDQU011378820.1:38458-48999 GCA_032191745.1 Picea mariana | reverse complement strand
CTTCTAGCCTATAAAAGGAGGGGTAGGGGTACTAATTAAAGGAGGAAAAATCATAGCAAAGAAACTCTGCCAAATTGCCAAGCCATTTTTGTCCCAACCCTTTAGCCTTGCCTCAAGCTTTATGAGAAACTCAAGAAGCAGCAGTTGGAGGACAAAAATAAGAGGAAGAGCCTAGGATCAGGATCTTGGAACGGTGACCGGCCTCAGAAATCATTGTAAGTTGGTTCATATTGAAGTTAATGAAAAGACACTTTTCCCGTCCCGCATACATGAGTCTCATCTATGTAATTTGATTTATGTTTTATCTCTAACCCTATAATAGATCAGTAGCATGCATGCATAGTATTGTCTTTATTGCAGAGAAGATTTTGGAAGGAGAAGCAGCCGCAAGGGGATAAGAAGCTCAACGGAGGATCTACTTTAGTCGTCCGGAAAAAGGTTGGTTTATTCTTCTCTTGTATGCATGTGAAGAAAGGGGTTTCAGATTTGGGTAGAAGGTTAAAAGTTAAGTCTTGAGGGTCATGATCTGCGTATACGCTTAGAGCCCTAGCTTATTAGTCCATAGGGTAGAATACCCAACAACAAAGACTCTGAACAACTTTGGTTCTGAAATACCGTGGGGCTCTACAGAGATACATCCAAATTGAAATGGAGTTTCTGGACATCTCTTCACTCGGTGTTGCCTATTGATTTGCTATTAAAATTGAGCAGAAATTCATGCACCATAACAAATGGGAATTTGGGCCTGCAAATCTGCATGAACCAAAGTATGACAAAGACAACCCTAACAAACAGTCTCCTGAAAACCAGTCCAAGCCACAGGAAAAGAAGGGTCACAGGAAGACAAAGAAGGACACCAGAAAATGGTGTGATTTAAACAAAATCCCCTGGCACAACACCGATGAGTGTCACTCAAAATAGTCATTGGTGGCTGAGATCAAAGACAAGGAGCCAAACCCTGATTTAGAATCTGATTCTGAAAAATAATGGTAAAGGATAGATGATTGACATAGACCCCATTGCTATTGTCGCAACTGCAACAATTCAACCAGAAGAACCAACAGATCCTGAAGATGGGGAATGCCTTTTTCATTAACAGATGTGGGTGAAGGGGATCCCGCTACATTTTATTGTTGATAGTAGAATCCATAAGAACCTCATCTTAGCAGAGGTCGTCAAACAATTGGGATTATCGACAACACCACACCCGCAACCATACAATATCGGTTGGCTTCGCCAAGGATGAGATATCCGTGTCAGCCAACAATGTCAATTGTCATATGACATCCATCCCTTTAAGGATGAGGTATTATGTGATGTTGCCCCACTGGATGTCTGTGACGTTCTCTTGTGCCAACCATATATGTGGAAGCGCCATGTTGTTTATGAGTCTCAACCTCGCAGTGTCATTGTTTTTCTAGGGGGTCATCTCTACAGAATACCAAAGGTAGTTCCGACTACTACTCCACCTAAAAAGTGTCACAAGGTAGTATCTCATATTGCAAAATTCAGCTTCTTCACAATATGTTCAAAAGGGAAACATAAGGACTCTGGAACCACTACAACCTCGCCCCAAGCACCTTCTACCCAATAGAAGTAGGTCAGCAAGGTTGTAGCAAAGCACAAATATTCCTTCTGCACACCGTCCTCTCATGTAGCCTGACTTGTTGAACATCCTCAGCCTCATCAGGTTCATGACATAGTTCCATAAACTCAACAGGGCAACATTTCTAGCAAGTCAAGTAGCTCACCAAGATGCAAATTCAATAAATGCTTTTCCCTCTCTCCCGGGAACTCAATGCAATGGAGACCATTGCTTCCTAAGGAGGGAGGATTGATCTAGGTGGATATCAGTGGTCAAATTTGAGGGCCCAAATGAATTTTTTTGTATATCGAGGTTCTCAATGATGTTCTATGGCATAATTTATCCCCCCAAATGAATCTCCTCGACGATACCTTTCCAACGATCTATCATATGCCTAAAACGGATATCGTATGCAAAAGTTACAACCTCGGGAAGTTAATGTACTAACTTACCCAAACGATGCCCACATGACTTTTGGTGCTTCATCTCCTAGGATTAGGTTTTTGGATGTCTAGGGTTTTTGGCATTCCTTTTTATTGTAAAAATGCCTTCAAATATTCATTGTAATCATCTTCTTATGAATGCGAGTAGTGGCCACATCTCTTCTCAGAGATAAGCTTCCACCATTCTAGCGAGTCTTCACTCTGTATTTTTACAGTCTCTGTACATTTCTCTGATTAATAGAAATCACATATTACTGTATATCTTTGTTTATGGTTGCATCTCTGATACATTTATGTTATATTATTGAATATCTACGATATCTCAGTGCATTTCTTTATTATATCTCCGCTCTCATTTTGTGCCGAAAATAATCCAGATCAATGGTATCATAGCAGGTTGTTCTTGATCATTTTTTCAGTGCATGTCCCCGACAAGGTACGAGTATAGAAATTTGGGTCTCGAGCTTGTTTCTCTTGAAGACAATCACTCTCGCACAACCAAGAAACCCTCAATGGCAGAAGAAATGAAAAATGATGGAGTAGACGATCCTATAAGTTTGTTTCTTGAGCAAGCTCTCACACGACAAAGGGACAAAATGATGGAGAGTTTTTCCCATATCCTTCAATGCCTCCTAATAGCATCAGGTGCATCTTCATCAAGCGGCCACTTTGGAGGCACCTCACCTTTTAAGGTAGAGGTCAATTTTGATATTCCTATATTTAAAGGTAAGATAGATGCAAATGCCTTAGATAAATGGTTAAATCTGTTAGAAGGTTATTTCTCTGTTCATAATTTTTCCGACAGATAAAATATTATCTTCGTGCTCCTTAAGGCTCTCCCCCATGTCAAACATTTGTGGAAAACTTACTGGGAGAAGAGTTCCACAAAGGAGTCTGTAATATATGGGGCTGAGCCCACTTGGGATTTTTTTGTGAATGTGGTAAAGGAATAGTATTACCCTGTTGGCAACTATGAGGACCAGTACATGAGATGGACCACACTACGGAAAGAGAGGAGCCAAGCGGTTCTGGAGTTCACCAATACCTTATATACCTTGTGCAACAAGCTGGGTATCAAAGAATCCGAACGAAATTTGGTTCTGAAATACCGTGGGGCTCTACACAGATACATCCAAACTGAAATGGACTTTCTGGACATCTCATGACTCGATGCTGCCTATCGATATTCTATTAAAATCGAGAAAAAATTTAGGCACCAGAAAAAATGGGAGTTCGGGCCTACAAATCCGCAACAACCAAAGCATGACAAAGAAAACCCTAACAAACAGTCTCTCGAAAACTAGTCCAAGCCACAGGAAAAGAAGGGTCATGGGAAGACAAAGAAGGACACCACAAAATGGCATGATTTCCACAAAATCCCTTGGCACAACACCGATGAATGTCTCTCAAAATAGTCATTGGTGGCCACGATCAAAGACAAGGATCCAAACCCTGATTCAAAATCTGGTTCTGAAAATACTTGTAAAGGATAGATCATTGACGTAGACCCCACTGCTATTGTCACGACTATAGCAATTCAACCAGAAGAAACAATAGATCATGAAGAGGGGGAACACGTTTTTCATTCATAGATGTGGGTGAAGGGGATCTCGCTACACTTTATTGTTGATAGTGGAAGACAGAAGAACCTCATCTCAGTAGAGGTCATCAAACAGTTGGGATTGTTGACAACACCACACCCGCAACCATACAACATCGGGTGGCTTCGCTAAGGACGAGATCTTCGTGTCAGCCAACAATGTCGATTGTCATACGACATCCATCCCTTCAAGGATGAGGTATTATGTGATGTTTCCCCACTTGATGTCTGTGACATTCTATTGGGCAAACCATATATGTGGAAGTGCCATGCTGTTTATGATTCTTGACCTCGTAGTGTCATTGTTTCTCTGGGGGGTCATCTCTACAAAGTACCAGAGGTAGTTCTGACTACTATTTCACCTAAAAAGTGTCACAAGGTAGTATCTCATACTGCAAAATTCAGCGTCTTCAAAATATGTTCAAAAGGGGAACATAGGGACACTGGAACCACTACAACCTCACCCCAGTCACCTTCTACCCAACAGAAGCATGTCAACAAGGTTGTAGTAAAGCACAAAGATTCTTTCTGCACATTGTCCTCTCATGTAGCCCGAGTTGTTGAACAACCTCAGCCTCAACAGGTTCGTGACAAACTTCCACAAACTGAGCAATGCGACGTCTCCAGCAAGGCAAGCAGCTCACCAAGATGCAGATTCAGTAAACGTTTTTCCCTCTCCCCCGAGAACTCAATGCAATGGATACCATTGCTTCCTAAGGAGGTACGATTGACCCAAGTGGATATTGGTGGCCACCCACCTTTTTCGACTGGCCCAAAACTGTTTTCTGGCAATTTTGGCAATTTACTATTTTTAGCAGTTTTTAACTTTCGGGTCAAATTTGAGGGCCCAAATGAAGGTTTTTCAAGATCGAGGTTCTCAATGATAATGTACAACATGATTGAGCCTTCAAAATGAATCTCCTCAATGACACCTTTCCAACGAGATATCATACGCCTAAAACGAAGATCGTATGTAAAAGTTACTACCCCGGGAGGTTAATGTACTAACTTACCCAAATGGGGCCCACATGACTTTTGGTGCTTAATCTCCTAGGGTTAGGTTTTTGGATTTATAGGGTTTTTTGCATTCCTATTTATTGTAAAAAGGCCTTCAGAGCCTCATTATAATCATCTTCTTACAAATGCAAGTAGTGGTCACATCTCTTCTCAGAGATAAGTTGCCACCATTCTAGAGAGTCTTCACTCTGTATTTTTACAGCCTCCGTACATTTATTTGATTGATAGAAATCGTTTATTACTATATATATGTGTTTATGGTTGCATCTCTAATACATTTCTGTTATATTATTGAATATCTGTGATATCTCGGTGCATTTCTTTATTATATCTCCGCTCTCAATTCATGCCGAAAATAATCCAAATCAATGGTATCAGAGTAGGTTGTTCTTGATTGTTTTTCAGTGCATGTCCCCAGCGAGGTCCAAGTATAGAATGTTGGGTCATGAGATTGTCTCTCTTGAAGACAATCGCTCTTGCACACCCAAGAAACCCTCAATGTTGGAAGAAAATAAAAACAACGGAGCAGACGATCCTATAAGTCTGTTGCTTGAGCAAGCTCTAACGCGACAGAGGGGCGAAATGATGGAGAATTTTTCCCACATTCTTCAACGCCTCCCAATATCATCAGGTGCATCTTCATCAAGTGACCACTTTGGAGGCACCTCGCCTTTTAAGGTAGAGGTCAATTTTGATATTCCTATATATGAAGGTCAGATACATGTAGACGCCCTAGATAAATGGTTAAATATGTTAGAAGGTTATTTCTCTGTTCATAATTTTTTTGAAAGAGAAAAGATCATCTTCGTGCTCCTTCAGGCTCTCCCCCATGTCAAACATTAGTGGGAAACTTAGTGGGAGCAGAGTTCCACAAAGGAGTCTGGAATATATGGGGTTGAGCCCACTTGAGATTTTTTTGTGGATGCGGTAAAGGAACAGTATTACCCTATTGGCAACTATGNCACACTACAGCAAGAGAGGGGCCAAGCGGTTCCAGATTTCACCAATACCTTCCATACCTTGCGCACCAAGCTGGGTATCAAAGACTCTGAACAACATCTGTTTCTGAAATACCGTGGGGCTCTACACAAATACATCCAAACTGAAATGGAGTTTCTAGACATGTCATCACTCGGTGCTGCCTATCAATATGTTGTTAAATTCGAGCAAAAATTCAGGCACCAAAACAAAAGGAGTTCGGGCTTGCAAATTCGCAACAACCAAAGTATGAAAAAGACATCCCTAACAAATGGTCTCCCGAAAACCAGTCCAAGCCATAGGAAAAGAAGGGTCACGGGAAGACAAAGAAGGACACCAGAAAATGGTGTGATTTCCACAAAATCCCCTAGGACAACACCGATGAATGTCTCTCAAAACAGTCATTGGTGGTTGAGATAAAAGACAAGGAGCCAAACCTTGATTTTGAAAATACTGGTGAGGGACAGATGATTAATGCAGACCCCACTGCTATTGTCACGACTACAGCAATTCAACCAGAAGAACCAACAGATACTGAAGAAGGATACGCCTTTTTCATTGACACATGTGAGTGAAGGGGATCCCACTACATTTTATTATTGATAGCAGAAGATAGAAGAACCTCATCTCAGCAGAGGTCGTCATATAGTTGGGATTGTCGACAACACCACACTTGCAACCATATAACATCGGGTGGCTACACCAAAGACGAGATCTCTGTGTCAACCAACAATGTCAATATTCATACGGCATCCAACCCTTTAAGGATGAGGTATTATGTGATCTTTCCCCACTGGATGTTTCTTTTGTTCTCTTGGGCCAACCATATATGTGGAAGCGCCATGTTTTTTATGAGTCTTGATCTCGCAGTGTCATTGTTTCTCTGGGGGGTCATCTCTACAGAATACCATAGGTATTTTCAACTACTGTTCCACCTGTTGGAGCTGACCTTGTTTTTTAGCCTGTCACAATTTTCATTTTGATGTTTGAAATCTAAAGATGGTTTTCTTTTTCCCTTCGAGATATTGATGATCTCTGAAGCTTGATCACACAAGCAACGATGAATTTTATACTCTCGAAACAAGTCCTACTTTTCCTAAGAATGTTCCATCTTTTTGTTCTACTTCAGGATCTCGTAGGTCAAATACTATAACCCATGTAATTCACACGTCCTGAGTCACAAAACAGCAGAGTCATTTTAAATTCTCACTCAAGACAGTAACAAGGGTAAAATTTTCTTAACTCTTGGTTAGATGTCGTTGGGGTTTTGCGTCCCGGCGTTCGCCAAACCCAAAATTTTATTCTCATAGACCCGATAGCTGAGAACGCGAGGTCCTTATTTGATTGACACGTGTCAAGGTTAAGGGTAAAAGCTAAAATGTGGTAAAAGATTCTCTCGGCATTTCGTCACTCGGCACTATCTTTTTCGAAATTTATATCGTCTAAACCCCGACTCACAAAATCACGATGCAATTATAACATGATTAATTAATCACTTAATCCGAGATTATCTTCCCCTTTAATTAAGCCATTCTATTGCGATCTCATGGTTTCGCAGCTTGGCATGTGAATCTCCCAGAAACTTATCTTCGAAGCTCCGAGTTGCGATATGGCGAATAAAATAATTATAAAATTAATCAAGCCCCAAATCGCAATTACCTTTAATTAAACCAAAATCGGTCCTCGCAATCTCAGGAGTTGGAGAATCAAAATGTTAAAGGAAAATCCCTGATATAACGATTAGCGAGATATTGATTAACGTTGGCGAGATTAGATTAATTAAGCTAAATCAAGACATATCCCACGTTTCGATGCCTGCACGATTTACGAGGGGGCCTTTTCTCTCCATACGCCAACTAACTTTTAAACCGCCAAAATTTATGACATTAATGGGGAAATAGGGTAAATATATGATTGTAAGATCGGATTTTTACGGCATAAATTTATTTCTAATTATGATTTGACAGGCTTGTTTTGAAAGGTACCGAGTTTTCAAATATATGAAAGATCTGCGCTTCATTATAACGAATGTATTTTCATAGCACGCAAAGTTCATCACTTCTGAGTAAACTGACTTCTGTATGTATACACAGTTCTATCGCAGAAGAGCTAAAACGCAAGCTTCAGCCATGGCTCCACGGAAATCAGCAAAGGCGAATGTTGAGGTTTCAGGACAAGGCTCAGACAATGTCTCAGATACTTTGCCCCGAAGTATCGACTCGGTCTCGAACTGCTCACATGTTTCAGATATTCTGCAAGCAGAATTGGTGGACTATTCCGATGACTCCGACGACAAAGAAAGAGATGATTTAACCACCAAGTAAAAAATAGTCATCCAATCTAGAATGCACAGAGTAGTAGCCAGAACACGGTTGCTTCCATATTATGACATGGTCCGATGGGCGTTGGATCATGTGGACATACCGACCAGGACTATCATGAACGAGCAGAGAGTCATCGTCGGAACCTTTAGGCCGGAGCATCTGCAAACCATGTATAAGCTACCCGCGACATCTGACCACACATATGGCGCAGCGTTCTTGGAAGAATTCAAGGAGAAGGAATGCATACAGTACGATAAAACCATGGCCAGCTTGATAAAGGATTGGGTTTCAAACACAGCGAAGTTCAGAGATGATAACCACAACATATATTCAATCGCTTCTTTAGAGCCGCAGTACAGATATGTGGCCATGATGACATGCCAGTTATATGGGAGAGAGAACACATCACATTTTTTCCTTGCGTGGGTGCCTCATATGTTTCGGGTCGCAAAAGGTTGTTCCTTTGATTGGGAAAAGATGCTTTCAGATAGCTTGGCCAATCGGGTCACAGAGTATCTAGAGCAAAAGGAAAATGGGAGGTCATCCTCATTATTCATGTCCGCATATATTATGGACGCAATTTGTTCTCTGACACCATTTCCATTAATGAGCTAGGGTTAGACTCCGGCCAAAGACAAACCCATACATGTATATCATGAAAAACTATGGGAAAACAAAGCAAAAAATTTCGCGTATGAAATTTTTAACTGGGTGATGGTGTCCCTGCATATCGCCAATTTTGGTCACCCGCCACCCCGTATCTCAGACAACATTGTGAAAAATCTGAGAAGCATAGTGGACTGGTATGTGGAGGCATAATTTTCATACCTCAGAGTTTTCGGGGCTTCTATTCCCCCGCATGCGCCCCCATTGTTCATTCCTGACAAGCTGGCTTGTCGCGAGGTCGCCCGACAAACGATAATTTGTGGTGTAAGTAAAGAGCTCAAAGGGTACTCAAAGAAGGTATGGCCGTCTTTTCCCATTCGTTTGAATTCTTATTCTTTATTATATTTCGAGCACGCCAAAGCCGAGGCTGCAGCCCTAGAAGACAAAAATTTGGTCTCCATCGAATACAAGAAGCACGATCCATAGAGGATCGTGAGAAATCATTTGGTGAATTGTGGGCTCAAAATATTTGAGCATGAGAATTCACCCTCAGATGACATTTTCCGAGGAGCGAGGTCCTATGAAGAAATTCTAGCCCAAATTCAATCCTTGGCACCCGCAGAAAGGGCCGACGTGTTCAAATTCCAAGAACACCGACATAGCTACCTTCCAGCTGTGTTGCAAGGTGAGGGTCCAGGTGTTTCAGAGACAAAACAGAAGGAGGCCGAAGGTTCTAAGGATGCAACTCCTGACCAGGGAAAACACTAGGATGAGGGGGAATAAACAAAGAATTCAGAAGCAGAGAAAAATACCCCAGACCCGCCAAAGAAATAGAACCTGGAGATAGAGATAAAGACTCCAGAACCGCCCAAGAAGCAGAACCTGGAGGCAGAGATAGAGACTCCAGGAAAATCTATGAAGCAGATCGGAGAACCCATCATATCAGTCACCCACTTGCAGTCGATGTAGGGAAACATCGATGTAGGATGGATTTTCAATGAAGAGATGAGGCCCATAAAAGCAGAAGAACTCCCTCTAAATGAGTTTTTCTTTGATAAAAATAGGAAAGCAGTAGTAAAAAGGGAATTCTACTAGGAAGGAGAGTCTTCTTCCAAGAAGTATAAAATTATGACCGAGGGAAAGGATAAAAAGAATGAGAAATTCACCACTGAAATAGCAGGCACACTAGGAGCCTACGCCCCGACGAATCTATTCTCAGTTGGGCTCCTAAAAAACCAACTCAAAAGAAAAAATCACCTGATTAAGACCCTTGAAGCCATATTGGCCACAACAGCGGAGAATGCTAGAGATCAGGCGAGCATGGGAATGGAGCAGGCTAGATTGGTTGACAAAAATGAAATAGAGATGCTCAAAACTAAGCTTGAGCAAGCACAGCTGGTGATCCGAGATGGTTGGATGCAGGCGAGCCAGAAGAGGAATTTGATGAAACAAATGCAGGCTCGGGTAGAGATCGCCAAGAGAAAAATGATAAACATCGGGATGTTCANAGGCAATCGAGATTCGGAGAAGAATCTCGGCGGCATAGCAAAATTTGCTTGCCAAGGTGGAAGCGATCCGTGACAACTGTTTATTGGTAAATCAAGTTTCCGAGAACTTATCAGCCAGAGAGAGGGATGCAGGAGTGGCTCGGGTCGCCTTCCAGGAGGCGGTGATAGCTACGAACAACAGGATTGCGGAAGGTACTCCTAGGCTCACCATTCCAGAACAAACCAGAGGAAATATTCTGTTAAAGGAATGGGAGCATAACATCGCCAAAGGCAAACAACAATCCCAAAAGATAACCATCTCCTTGGAGGAGGCCTTTAACTCTATAGACGGCGAACTGTTGGGCATTGACAACGGGTGCAATGCCCAGATGCTAATGCAAATGAATGTAGAACATATATCGCTTGATCTGAAGGATAAGGAAGAAAGAGACTCGACCTATATCTCTCAAATGACTATGGTGGACATAGTCCAAGTGGATA
>JASDQU011378819.1:13953-23955 GCA_032191745.1 Picea mariana | reverse complement strand
GATGTTTAGAGAGTAGATGGAGGACATGATTCACATGGGAGAGATGGGATGGCCAAGTTTTACTATAGATGAAAATATCATCAAAGAAAACTAAGACAAAATGACGGAGAAAAGGACGAAAGACATGATTCATAAGACTTTGGAAAGTGGAAGGAGCATTACACAATCCAAAGGGCATTACCAAAAATTAATAATGACCCTCATGAGTGCGAAATGCAGTCTTGGGAATGTATTCTTCTTTCATACAGATCTGGTGGTAGCCAGAACGTAGATCCAATTTGGTGAAGTACCGAGAACCACTCAATTCATCCAAGAGGTCATCAATGACAGGAATGGGGAATTTGTCTTTGATGGTGAGTTTTTTTAGGGCATGGAAATCAGGACACATGCACCAAGTACCTTATTTCTTGAGTACCATGACCACAGGGGAAGAATAGGGGCTAGTACTGTGACGGATAACACCGGCTTCTAGTAATTCATGAAAAAAATTCTCAATTTCATTCTTCTGGGCAAAGGGATGATGATAAGGCCGAACATTGGGAGGAAGACTACCCGAGATGAGAGGGATGGAATGATCATGGACTCCACGGGAAGGGGGGAGGTATTGAGGGGTGGTAAAAACAACATGGTGCGAGAGAGGATAGATTGGAGGTCGAGATGCACAGAAGGTGTCTCAACAACATGAATGGAGTGGAGTTGGGCTATAATTCCCGAATGACCTTTTTTTAGGAGCTTTTCCATGCGATGGGAACTGATGATCTCAGGGGAGCCTACGGTGATGCCTTGGAACTTATATTGTTGTCCCTCCTGTTGGAATTCCATGGTTAAGTCCTTAAAATCCATGAGAATGGGGCCTAGAGTGCGTAACCATTCAGGACCAAGAACAATGTCACAACCCCCCATGTCTATAGAAAACATATGGGATTTCAGGTGATACTGACCACTTTGGAGTCGCACATTCTCACATAGTCCCCCACATTTCATGGAACCACCATGGCAATCATGATTTGAAAACTATTGACGACACAGATCTAACAATTGACTTCTTGGGAAATGCGGCGATGAATAAAGTTATGGGTGCTACCATTGTCCACCAGGATGATGACTTTCCTATTTTTTTTGTAACCAATTAATTTGAGAGTCTGGGGAGCAAAGAATCCAGTGAGGGAATTAAGTGAAATCATCGGGTGAACGTTGGGTGGGGTAAGGTCAAAAGGTGGTGGTACTTCCTCCACTAGCGGAACAACAACATCTTCTTCAAAAAGATCCTCTGTCACAGCCATAAAAATATTTTGTTCCTTACACTTGTTCCTAGGAAAATATCTGTCATCACAATTATAACAAAGACCCTTGAGTTGACGTTCGGCCATTTCAGCCCTGGTTAATTTTTGGATCTTGAGGGGAGTTGCAGGAGGGGAAAAATTGGTGGGTTTGGGGCAAGGAGGAAAGGAGGGTTTGAGGGTCTGGGATGACACGATCTGTTGGGCTTCCTTGGCTCATTGATTATCTTCCAACCAAGTCTAGGGGTGTGCCATGAGAACATGGGCACGAATTTTATCTTTGAGGCCACTGATAAAACATTCCCTAAAGAAAGCATCTGACATGCCCTTCGTTCTGAAATCCAAGTGCTCAAATGCGGCAATAAAGTCTTCCATTATCCCAGGCTGCTTTAACTTGGTCAAACGGCCTAAATGGTGGGTGTCAGAGTCAAAGCAATCATAAAGTTTGGCCATAAACTGTGTCCAAGCAAGATACCCTTGGCATGCCTTTTTTCGCCATTACCACCATTGCCATCGTGTCGGATCCAAATTTAAGACACCATAACGAAGCTTGGCTAAAACATCAGTAATTCAATGCAAAGAGAAATAATGTTCCATTTGGGTGACCCAGCCTGTAGGATCTGATCCATCAAATTTTTTCACCTCAATTCTAGGAGGGGGAAGGTCTCGGGAAAAGTGGGTAGTATGAGGGCCTTGGTAATGGGAAGAGTCATGGTCATCCTGATCAGATGGTTGTTCAGAAGAGGAAGGGTTCTGGGAATGGCCCAGGAAGTGTTCTTTGAGGTCTTTGATGTAGGAACATTGTTCCTTGAGGTATTTGATGTGGGAACATTGTTCCTTGAGGATCTCAATAGTTGAATTGATGGAGCCAATGTTGGCACTGAGATACTTGATGTCTTCCTTGTGTTGGTTGTTGTCAGCAATCAAGGTCTTGAATTTTTGGGCTTGTGTGGTAGTCATTTGGACAAAGGAGCAGGAAAATGGTATAGGGGAAAGAAAAGGGATCTGGAGGGGTGGGTGGGACCACTGAGAAAAAGGGTGTCAAAGGATACGTACCACTACGATTAGGGAGAAAAGGAAGATCCAAAGGGACAGGAGCCAAATAAGGGTGTCGGAGATGGGTCGGGTCCACAAAAAAATGTGTTCAAAATGATAGGTATCACTGGAATCGGGGCGAAGAGAGGAACCCAGTGGGATAGGTCCCAAATAAGTGTGTCGGCGAGAATAATATTGTAGTGATGAAATGCCCAAATTCTTAACAGGAAGAAATGTGTAGTAATTTTGCAACTAGAATGAAAAAGGGACAGTTGCACGGCAATAGATCTTGTTTGTTATGTTTTTGTTTCCATCCTCGGGGGTAGGATATTCATGGTTTCTACATACAAGGGTTTGCCTTGTGTTAGCTCTCTAATAAACATGCGGGGTCCAACAGTAGTACTCGGCCCAATATCTCGGGGCACCAACTAAGGAGGCTAGGCCATGCCCTTAGCCATACTACCCGACTACCCAGGTACTAGAGAGTATCTTCTAGAGTGTTGTTCTCGATGGCACTATAGTAGTCAGGCAGTCGATCAGTTTATCTATGGAGGGCTTCAAAAGATCTAGGTCGATCTGTATACATGTGTTGTCTAACGTGCTACCACTCGAAGGGGTACCAACATGAGTTACAAGGGTGGCCAATAGATGTGCGCTTATGTACCACTTGTATTACCTGTGTGTATGACTCCCCAATCGCGGTTTTATGCACGTAACGACATATCTTTGTAGCTTTAAGATGTCAGAATACGTCTCTACCCTAAAAAAAATTAACCAACAATTTTCTGTCGATGAAGGTGCTCTGATACGACTTGTAGTATTCCAGATATAAAATAGTATGCAGAACATAAATATTTAGCTAGAAATGACAAAGAAGCAATGATATAACCAAAGCAATACCAGAATAATACCATAATAATACCAAAATAACACCAGAAAGAGCACTTTGATTACTGATAGCAATTTTCACTTTCCTCTTCGAGGGGGAAACCTCCAACAAAGCAGAGTTCTATTACAATAATATCCAAGACAATATTTCTCATACCTTCTACTTCTATTTATACTCTATCTATCCAAAAGAACAATCTAGAGGAAGATCCTTCTAGAAGTGGAAGCTTCTATTAGGTCTTCTTACATTTAACTTATTCTTCCTTATTGCTAGGCCTTATGTCCCTAACACTATGCGTTACAGAAGTTCAGACACTACTTGTTAGGTTCACACTTTAAGATGTACATCGACCATTCTGTGTTAAGATATTTGGTCAACAAGCCAGTGTTGGGGGAAAGGATTTGTAGATGGCTCCTATTGTTTCAGGAATACAACTTTGAAGTAGTAGTAAAACTAGGTAAACTCAATGCAAGACCAGATCACTTGTCACGCATACTCTCGGGAGAAGAGGCATGAAACCTGGATGATAGCTTACCAGATGCACAACTATTTTCGGTTAAAATGGTGGATGATTATGTTGCAGATATTGTACATTTATTAAGTACGGGGATGGCCCCCTCAAACATGACGATTATGCAGAAAAAGCAGTTGCTAGTAAAGGTTGCGGACTACCAATTAATTGCAGGAAGCCTATATAAGTTGGGCGTAGATAGAATATTGTGACGTTGTGTGGTCGAAAATGAAAGACTAATTGTATTGGCAAAAGCGCGGGACATAATAGAAGGAGGAAATTATGCAGGTAAAGGCACTGCGCAAAATATCTTACGCACAGGACTATGGTGGCCTACACTCCACAAGGACGCAAAGGAATATTATCAGACATGTGATGTTTGTCAAAGGGTCGGAAAGGCCTCCAGAAGGGACGAGATGCCATTGAATCCACAAGTTACATTACAAGCTTTTGATAAGTGAGCTATAGACTTCATTGGACCAATCAACCCACCAGCAAGAAGATCAAGGGCTAGGTACATCATTACGACAACAAAATATCTGACTCGATGGGCAAAAGTCGCGCTAGTTACGAATTGCAGTGGAGAAATTGTTCTGCACTTTTTGTTCGAGAATATAGTAACTCAATTTGGATGTCCAAGAACATTGATGAGTGATCAAGGGACACACTTCATCAATAAGACCATAGTAGATTTGACCCAGGAATTCCAAATTCACCATCAGAAGAGTACATCATACCACCCGCAGGCCAATGGCACAGTGGAAGCATTCAACAAAATCCTCTAGAATGCATTGACAAAAATCTGCAACGTAGGAAGAGATAATTGAGACTTCAGAGTCCATGTTGTATTATGGGCATACAGGACAACCAACAAGAAATTGGCAGGGCAAACACCTTTCCAATTGTTATATGGGAAGGAGGCAGTAATGTTGATGGATTTTATTGTACCGAGCCTGTGCATCACAATTATCATGGATCTTTCGGATTCTGGCACAATACATAAATGACTATCATCATTGGTACAACTTGAGGAGGATAGATTGATCACAGAGTTTCACTAGCAGGTTCAAAACGCATGGGAGAAAGCATGGCATGATAAGACACACTAAGTTGAAAAAATTCCAAGTAGACGACATGGTACTACCATATGATAGTAAATTTATATAGCACCCAAGGAAGTTTTGTATGCACTAGTTAGGGCCATATGTGATCAAGAGGAGGTGATAGAGGCAAGTGTTGCGCAGTTGGAAATACTTAATGGAGAAGCAATGAAAGGAAGAGTGAACAAAATTCAACTAAAACTCTATCAAGAGGGCTCGCAATCTGCACAATAGGAGGAATGGTGCAATAAAAAAAAAAGAGTGTGTGCATAAAGTATGACAATGGGAACCGCGCATATAGTTGCAAATGTTCCAACCAAGGAGACCCGATGAAAAAGCAATGAACTATGCCATAATAATTGCATTGTCCCACACGACAAGACTGTTGAAAATACGAAAAGGGTGGAAACGACAGTGACGAGCGGATAAGGACAAGTCATAAAGCAATTTTCATAACACGGCATAAATCCACCATAAGGCCAAGTCATAAATCCCTCATAATGACAGAGAATAAAATAAAAACGTCGTTGATACGCATGATAGAGGGGGAGTACAAAGTGGAAATCCAATAAGGGATTTGGCAATAAAGAACCATTAACGCAAACACCTGTCACACTACAGGAAGAAGAGACAAGAGGGAAGGCGCGAAGACTAGTGCACAGCTGGAAAAAGGGTATAAAAGCAGCCAAGGCTGCCAAACGTAGGCTATTGTTACTTAGCAGTACAGTAAAAACAGAGAGTACAGAGCTAGAACGAGATAAAAAGCTACAACACTTGTCAAAGACTACTTAACTACCGAAATGGCACCACCCAGAGCCACAGGAGCAGTAGCAGTTGTACCAAGGAAGAGTCGCAACAAAGCTCTAGCACCCGAACCAAAGATTGAGGAAACCCCTTGTGCATCCTCATCGAAGCCAAGGTTTCCTTGTGACTACATACCGCCTAGAAAGGATGACACCCTATTGTTCACACTGCAGAAGACTCCAGACTATACGATGGTAAACCCAGACATTTCATAGGAAGTCATCATTGAAGAAGACATGCTCGGGAAGGTACCCCAATTCAAATATGAAGACCATGAAATTATTGATCCGACGAAGTTCCCTGAACTTGTGCCCCATGAATACCTGGAACTCAAAGTAGATCCACTTACATAGGAGAGCATACCAGTTACCAAGGTTTGGGCTATAGGATTGGAGCGAGTAGGCCTTCTCCACCTATTCAATATCCCACACTTCGGACGCAGCAACGAAGTCAATGCATGTGTTAAAATCCTCTTATCCTGCGTGCATGGCAGGTACATGTTGTTAGATAAGCCAATATCTATTGACACAGACTTGATAGCAAGAATCATTAGGCTTCCAACCCAGGGGGAAGACCATGCTTTGTTATTTGCAGACAAAAAGAAAGATAGAGCATAGTTAGAGGCTATGTGAGAAAAAATTTGCACGGATAGAAGGGTGTGCAGCATGAATGTGCCAATTATATGCGACCCAACCATTCAAATAGAGACACGAATGTTAGCATGCAAACTGCTACGAAAGTGCAGGAAGGATCAAGTACTAGCAGGGGTAATAGTTGTGGCATAAAAATGTGTAGAAGGCACTGCAATGAGATGGGCACCATTCCTATTGAACCATTTCCTACTGGACTGCGCAGAATCCCAAGATAAGGGACTGGAGTGTCACTACCCTTGGCTCCTGATTTTGATTTCCTTCACAAAATGGGGAGAGTCAAAGGACGCACAGTTCTTAGGGCTAATAGGGAATCCATGCATAGCGACAAAGGATCAGAAATTTTGGTTTTCAACAAACAAGAGGAGACAAATGGACAACAACATAGAATTATTTCTCTATGCTTAAACGATTTGACAAAGTATATGGAACGCACCACGCATGTCACCACAGTTGGTGGAGGAATATGGACTAGTCACGGAGTTTCATGCAAACATGCATCACATGTACATTAAATCCAAGAAGGATCCAAGGGAGGAGTGGGTCCAAATAAAATAAGATAACAGAAGAAGACATCCAAGTGTTCATGCGTGATTGGGAACCAAACTAGAAGGTCCCAACACAAGGGGATACGACAACGCAACAGGGGAACATGGAGGCAACACAATGCACAGATGTAGAGATGGACCCTCCAGACAATGGGGCAGATGACACCAATCAAGGAAATGGCACAGAGGACGCACCAAAAATAGAACCAACAGACCAACCTCAACAACCCCCACCTAAGACAAGGAATAAACGATGGATCCAAAGCACAGGTCCATCTGCGTGAAAGAAGAAAAAGGCCCAAAAGACACCAACCGTCCACACACTAATAGATGACGACATGGATAGAATTGGCTACTGAATAAAGGATGCCATAGAGGAAGTCCTCGAAGAGACCACAAATAAACATGAAGAACTACAAATGAATGTGCAAGACCAATATCTGTTGTTACAACAATTATTGGAAACAATATAATTGGCACCTACACAAGGATCCGATACATGCCAAGAAGGCATAACAAAGGAATTACATGCTATGGTACCCGCACAACTGACAACAGAGCACAGAGTGATCCAGATCCCAGTAGAGAAAATCGGGTTACCCAACCCCTAGTTACCCAACCCCTAAATACAAGAGAAGCTAAGGAATAAGTCACATGGACCTATTCATGTCACAGATGCCTATGGAATTATTACAGGGTTTGCACACAGGGATCACAGAGGAACTACATCTTTGAGCAGACACCGCATCCAGTGAATTAGATAAAGCAGAAGTCGAGAAGGCGAAACTATAAAAGCAATGTGCCACTGCAGTACAAGAAAAGTGCGCAATAGAACAACAAGTGGAACTCGTAGTAAAAGAGAAGAGTGAGGTTGAAGGAAAGGCAGAGAAATCCTTGAAAGAGAAAAACGAGGCAGAAGTCAAAGCCGAGAAAGCCTTGAAAGAGAAGGGCGAGGTAGAAGCAAAGGATGAGAGAGATTTGAAGGAAAAGGATGAAGTCGAATGATTGACAGAAAAAATCCAAACAACAGCCCAGAACCTATACAAAGAAGTCCCAGAAGTACCATTGGTAGTAGAGGCCACAATAGAAGAGAAGGTATCCAAGATAAGCATAGTCATCACGGGACTTTGGAACAAGATCATCGAGTTGGAACTGCGCACACTGTTAGGGACACCACCAAAAGAAAGAGAACAAAGGGAAAGGACGGCTAAGACATCGGTGGAAAATATCAAAATCTTGGAACATGAATGCATAAAGATGTGCAACGAAGGCACACACATTTGGAAAGAGATTACTACCAACCCAGAGTTGCAAGCACTAGAAGAGAAAATAAGGACTACACATGAACAAGTGCATCAAGCTAATGAGTGCGTAGATACTCTACCACCAGCAGAAATAATGACATCAATCCTGGATAACAGGAAATTATACAGTGCAGTGGAACAGATGAAGGAAGAACAAAGGAAGATCACACTGAAATTACAACCACTACAGGACAAAGCCCTCAAGGTACTAGAAGTTCTAGCTACTATGCAAAGCACTACAACACTAGCGACACAAGACACCGAGGCCAATCTTACTTTTTGACAGTGCAAACGATGGAAGAAATATCAAACAAGGAAGTAGAACTAACATCAGCAGTACAGACAACAAAGGACACCCTCTAGAAATTTACTAAGGCATGGAGGAGTGTGATACAACAGACCTAAGTGCCTTGGGATGAGCCATAGGTGAGTGTTGGGGGCTTGTTGGTCAGGCAGTTTTGGGGATGGAACAGTGAGAAGAGACAAGGTACAAGGAAAAGGCGCAAGAAGAGCGAAGGAAGAATAAGATCAAGAAGAGAGATGAAAGAGAAGAAGACGGGGGACAAGAAAGAACAGCTAGCACAAAATCCAGAAAAACCAGTCGAGCATGAGATGTATCGAGCTCATAATGAGTTGGCGCCATCCAAGCATGAGTCGTAGCCAACTCACAATGAGGTTTCAAAAGGACCTGGTCATATAATGAAGTACAATCTAATCTTCCATGATAATTGAAGTCATATAGGTATCGGTACGATGAAAGACAACAACAGGTATGAGGTGTTTCTACTGTGAATTGGAGGTCTTCTACACTAGCCATCGATGGTGCAAGTCTTCATCGTGTGAATAAAGGAATTGAAGTTGAACACAATGAGACTTCGTTTGATTACCAGTCATTGAGGTATACCATTAACAAACACGAGACAACTCATTGATGATGAAATTAGGCGTCAAGGCACTGAGTACAGTCAATCAGTGTGAATAAAGGTGTTGAGGTCGAAAACTTGAGAAATTCATCGAGCATGAGACATTGATGTATTCCCAATTGTCAATGGAGAGAGAACCTGCCACTAATGAGTGCAAGCCTCTAGGTACTAATATGACTCTATATCTTGATTCTGGAACAAATGAGTTGAAGTCGATGGAATGAGATCTGCTGAAAGGAGAGCATTAAGGTATTTATCATCATCCAACACAAGGTACAAGGAAACACTTGATGATTAGGAAGAACTCAAGAAAATAGGATATGCACGAACCAATGACCATGTTTGTCTCTCGTGTGCACTAGATGCAAGTAGTACACAAAAGAGACCCTTTGAGTAACAACCAACAATGAAAACCGTCAATAGAGGCGAGGAAACCACCAATAGGGTCTAATGGAATCCAAGACACTACATGAATCCCAATGTGTGAATATATTTCTTTCCGTCAAACACAAGGGAAACCACCCAGTCAATGACCAATGAAGATATGTCATCTGTTGGGTTCAAGATCACCTACCAATGATGAAAGTAGGCCCAGGATGCAAAGTATGACAACAACTTCATGTGATTCTGAGATTCACTTCTAAAGGAATCGTTGACATGCAAAGTCAAGAATTCTAAGAAATGGTCGACACAGATTTAGACTTCCTTTGAACCAGAGCATGAGACAGATGGATAACTCGGGAAGCATAGACTCAAGACTGAACATTGACAAAATTTTGTGATGCAGGAGGCATCAACAAACTCTCCATAGGGGCTGGAAGAATAACCAATCGGAGGAGTAAAACTCTGAATAACGAATTCAGGTTCCTAAGGCCATACTAAACCCAAACCTTTGATGAATGTACTCAAAAATTTGTGTTATATTCAAAGGCGACACGACAGTTGCCGATAGAAGATA
>JASDQU011378818.1:0-13670 GCA_032191745.1 Picea mariana | reverse complement strand
CTGTATGATCTTGCACTAAAGAAAATTTTGGATAGACTCTGGCTTCATTCTAATGGTATTCTCATGTGCTTTTTTCATGTATTTAGGCATAAAAATTTTGAAGCTGATGAACTTGCCAATTGGGAAATTGGAAAATCCCCTGGTCTCTTGGGGGTGAATATTGAGGAGAATTATGCTCCTTTGTCGTGATCAAGAGCCTTATTTACTCCCCTTGCTCAATGCACTCTCTTGTTTGACGCATGGGAGGTGGTGGAGGTATCGTGGCATATGATACCAAGCAAGGAAGTTGATAAGACGGAGACGGAGCTCTGAGCATGCCAAACATTACACCTTGGTAATGGATTTGAGTGAAAGGTACATCAGTTTAGACGAGTTTGAATCCTGGTGTAGGCCTAATCTTCTTGCGAAAAGTGGGATGGTACATCTAAGGATTTGGAAATTGGCTCAGAGAACTGCAATCGTCACTAGGTGTTCTTCTGAGGTCACAGAGGGAAGTCGAATATGGTTATTTCAGCTTGGAAAGGTACAAGCCAAGGAACAAACTAATTGCTCTTTGTACATTCATATGAATCATGACTTTAAGTGGATTTGCAGTGGAAAAATGGTTATATCCATATTAGCATCAGTCAGAGGGTATGGTAGTCGAAGTGATTGGAGGATTGTAGCTCTGGTGGGTTTATTGTGGTGGGAAGGGTGGCCATCTACTCAGGGTTCAAATTTCCTGGGATAGTTGCTTCATGTTTTGGGGTGGTGAGTAGTCCGAAGTGAATCCTTCTTGAGAGTGTTCTTAGAAGGAAGAGAGTCTTTTTGTGAAGCTTGTGAGCCTAGTCACTTCACCTCAAGCAGAATGAATTCATAGGTTAGAGGAGGATTGTGAATCTTCGACAGGGAAATAAAAGAGCATGAGGATTTTGATTGCCAATGATTGCAGATTAGGGTGGGAGCCTTAAGCTCCATTGTCTCCTTTTCTTTGGAAACACTATCTCAGCATCAAAATTTGTTAGGACAACTGCAAGATGAAGTGTATGCACTGAGAAGTCAGAATGAGGAAATGAAATTCAAACTTGAACAATTTGAAGGGAACCAAGAAAATTCATCTCTAGTAGACAGCTTTAGATAAGGATCAAAGAATGAGTCAAGAACATCTGCATGTCCACTTCCAGAACTCATCGAGACTATGGCAGAGGAATGGGAAAAAGAAAGAATTCTATTCATTAAGAAAGAGCCTAGTAGTTGATATAAAGTAATTATGTAATCTCCATGTTTTATTTTTGTATATGTATCAACGATATTTTCTACTAGTTATACTCTTTATCAAATAATAGTAGTCTAAGTTTTTGGAGAATTAGCAAGGGAAAATATATAGTCAGTGTAGAACCAGGTATGCAACGGTTTTTTGGGGAGTTATGGGGTATTTTTGAAACTAATTGTGTACTCGGTGGTCTTGACCACACCTTTTTAATCATATAAAATTCTCTAGTTTTTGTGGAAAAAAAAAATCATGTATAGATTGAAAATGAAGCACAATCTCGTATTGGCACTCTTTGTATCGATAATAGAGGGGGATATACTTTTAATGATTTTGAAATGTATCTTCCCCAACATGGGATCACGCATTAAACCATTTTTCCATACAATCCTCAACAGAATGGTGTAACAAAAAGAATGAACGTGACACTCTTGAATATGGTATTTTCCATGCTATTTTTCAAGAATATGAACTTGATGTTTTGGGGCAATGTAGTTATGTGTGCAATGTATTTGAGAAACATAATTCCATCTCATGCTCTTGGGAACAAGACTCCTTATGAAATGTGGTATGACTACATTCCTTCAGTGAGACATCTCAAGGTTTTTGGTTCCACTCATTATGCCTTAATTCCTAAGGAGCAAAGAAGCAAACTAGGTGCAACGAGTCCAAAGTGCATCTTATTGGGGTACTCAAATACCACCAAGGCATACCATATTTATGATGAGGTAAATAAAAATTTCATTCTTTCCATAAATATGTTTTTTCTTGAATCCACTAAAAATGACAAGACTATTGAGCAATAGCTTTATCATTTTGATAGATTTACCTATGTAAAGACATATCATGAGTTTGATAATGAGATTCCACATATTGAAGGGGGATTCCTATCTTGTATCAATCTATAGAATATCCTTTTGAATTCCATCTCCCCTTCATGTAGAAGATATAGCCACTTCATTAGAACAAGAGGTTCAATTAGATGATGTGATTGAGAGGATTGAAAGGTTGAATCTTGATGGGAATGCAACAATATCTCAATTAGTTGAGAAACCCAGACCATCAAAGAAATTTCCAAAGTGGGTCATGATGACACTTGAACGTGTTCATCCTAATGAGGTTGGAAAGACATGAACTAGAAGTTCAGCAAGACAAGATGATGGAGGTCTGTGTATGACTTATATTCAAGTGATGTTAATGATATGGAAGTTTTATATGATTGTCAATTGAATTGATCTACTAACTTTGAACCAAAATCCTTTGAAGACGTTATTTATCATGATGAGTGAAAAGAAACTATGCAGAAGGAGTATGATTCTCTCATCAAGAATGGGACATGGAAGTTGGTGAATTCTCCATTTGGAACCAAACCAATTGGTTGCAAGTGGGTCTACAAGAACAAGTACGAATAAAATGGATCACTTAACAAGCATAAGGGGAGGTTTGTGGCGAAAGGATATGCATAGAAGGAAGCCATAGACTATGATGAGACTTTTTCCTCCACGAAAAAATGGGATACCGTTCATTCTTTGTTGGCTTTGGTAGCTCGGAATAGGTGGAATATTCATCACATGGATATGAAAACATATTTCTTGAATGGAGATTTGAAAGAGAATGTCTACATGTCTCAACCAAAATAATTTTCTTGGGAAGTGTCAGAACATAAGGTATGCAAGCTCATCAAGTCTTTGTATGGCCTAAAGAAAGCACATCATGCATGGTATGAAAAGATAACTAAACATCTTTTGAAGATCAATTGAAGAAGGGTTTTGAGATGACAGACATGGGACATCTTCACTACTACTTGGGTATTGTAGTAACCTAGAATCCAAGGTATATATTCATCTCCCAAAATAAATACGTTGGAGAGTTTTTGAATAAATTTGGCATGGTTGATTGCAATCCTCTATCTACTCCCATGGAGCAAAATTTGAAGCTAACATCAAAAGAAGGGAATGAATTTGAGAATGCAACTAAATATAGACAGCTTGTGGGGAGTCTCATCTACCTTACCACTGCTAGACCAAATATTTCATTTGCAATTGGAATCCTTTCTAGGTTCATGCAAAAACCTTGTGAAGGACATTTGTGTGTTGCAAAGAGAGCTCTAAGGTACTTGAGTAATAAAGCAATCCTAGACTTCGAGCCAATAAAATAAACTGCCTCTTCCCATTATAGTTCATTATATTCCGCAGACAAAATTCTAGACAAGGATTTGAGTAATATTTTCCTCTACCACCTCCCATCTTTGATCACTAAGGAGGATAATCAAAAGTTAAATAGACATATAGAGGAATAAGAAACTCTTTAGGCAATAAATCAATTTAACCCAGATAAAGTACGGGTCCTGATGGATTCACCATTCAATTCTTCAAGATATGTTGGTCAATTATCAAGTTTGACTTCATCAGAATGTTGAGATACATTCAGAAATATAGAAGAATGGGAGGAGCCACAAAATCCCCATTCCTTGGCCTTCTCTTGAAAGAAAAAGGAGCCTCCTCTTCTGACATATTTAGGCCCATTTATTTATGCAATGTCTCTTATAAAATTATGGCCAAGATCATTGCTAACAAATTAAAACCCCTTCTTAATTCGCTAATTCTTCCCAATCAAGGTGGTTTTGTGGCAGGTCGTCAAATTGGGGATAACATCATCTTAGTGAAAGAAGCAATTCATTCCAACTTCAAGAGAGGATAAAAAGGTATGGTCATAAAAATTGACATGTAAAATGCATTTGATCGACTCAATCAAGATTTTACTAAAGAAGTGTTGCAAAAGTTTGGATTCAATACAAATTTTATTCTTGGGTTGATGCTTGTATTTCTAGCCCATGGATTGCCCCACTCATAAATAGTAGGTCGACCCCTTTCTTCAAATCCTCCAGAGGTCTCAGGAAAGGGTCTCTGCATCACCCGGGTGGGAAAGCGTATAAATCACTCCCAATTCGTTGATGATACATTATTATTGTGTGGGTCTTCAGGGGTGATGGATAGGAGAATTAAATTGGTTGTGGACCAATTCCTTCAAGTTTCAGGGGGCCTTATTGACGCAAACACGCCACCCAGGGCACGTCTGCTCCCACCAGGACCTTCTTTTCCTTCAGCCCGAAGAGCTGAAATGCTCTTCAAATCCCTTATCGGGACTTTCCTACATCCACAGGACTCTCCTTATGATCTCCCTTTATCCTATCGGGAAATCAGGCTTCGCATGATCACGAGTCCTGCACTCATGAGATCAGGTCTCAGAAATCCCCGAACCCCAATGAATATTCTCCAAATGTCTTCCTTGCTTCTATCGGGAATTTCCCCGTCAGGAAATTGGCACTCGCGTTGTTGTGATCCACTGCTCTCACGGATCCCCAACTTCCGATCCCCGATGGTACCTCTCTCCACTCCTTAGCTCCCTCCGACCAATTCTTTCTCATGTGACCTACTAGTCCACAAGACCACGTTCCTTTCCCCTATCGGAGTTTCGGAATTCGCGGATTTGGAGTGTGGAGAACTTATGTTCTCAGGATCTCCAATCCTCCGATCCCCGATGCCACTTGGCGTTGACTCTAGCAAGGATTGACCCTTTGACACCTGTCCCTTACTATGGCACCTATGGCCTGCACTTCTGCGGTGATCAGGAAATCACGATTCCTGTTGCACAAATTCACAGACCCTTCCAAGTCCCGAAACTCGATACGGATGACACCTGTCCTCCACTGAAATTTTGTGACTGTGGGACCGTCGCGTTTCGGAATTTCGAAACTTCTCCTACCATGATTTTCTCATCACTGAGAATCCCGAAATGCCGATCCCCGATGCACGTGTGAACTCTCTCTCCTCCACGTCACCACTTCCTCGTCGCTCTATCAGGTATCGCGAAATTGCGGTTTCTAGTGCAACAATTCTGCTGTATGCAGAAACCCCAAAATGTCGAACCCCAACTCTTTCAGATCCTCGGACACGCGTCCCTCAGATTGAATGGCTCCGACCGTGTCAGGAAATCGCGGATCACGATTTCATTGTGCAAGAGTTTCACGACTCTGGAAACCCCGATATCCCGAACTCCGACTCGTCGGGATCTCTTGCCACGCGTCCCTGCTGTTTGGACGGCTCTGATCCTATCGGGAAATCGCGGATCGCGATTTCCTATTGCACAAATTCTTTGCCTGCGACAACTCTGATGCCCCCAAACGCCGACTCGTCAGGATCTCCTACCACGTGTCCTCGTCGATGGATGGTTCAAAACTCCCGTCGGGAAATCGCGGATCATGATTCCAACATGCGAGAGTTATATGTCTTCGAAAACCCTGATTCTTCGATGAGATGAAACCCGATGACTCCCTAGTTCCTTGACACGTGTCCTGCCAAGATCAACGGCTGAGATTCTCTATCAGGATTTTGAGAACCACAAGGTCTCGATTCTCTACCTTAACAAAACACCGATGACTCTGATATCCCGATGACTCCTCCGGGACTCCTCCTCTGCTCGTTGGGACTTAAACCCTACTCAACTTCCCGAGATCTAACGACTGACGGGATTTCGCAGGTTTCCTCTGGGAATCATGACCGTCGATTCCTCCTTCTTGAAGATTTCTTGAGAAGGCTAAATGTTCTTTCTCAGAACTTGTCTTCTGACACCTGCACTTACATCTCCTGCTCGAACTTTCTTCGGCACAAAACTCCTACACTCTCCTTTAACGATATCATGAAGGTGCTATACCTCCTGATCTTTTCCACTCTGATTCTTTCAGAGGAACTTGTGCGCACTCCTTGCACTCAACATTCAACAACTCCCCAAGTGTTGAATCCTTCTGACTCTACGCACTCCTGCAGCAGCAGTCTTCGATCTCCTTTCTTCTCAGATTCACAACTGAGACTTTACTTAGCCTGCGCACTCCTTGCACGAATTTAGCAACCCACTTTTACTTCTAAGAGCTTTGAGAACAAGAGTTTAACTCCCTGAGCCTTCTGTCAATGCACTCCTTGCGAACAACTTCAACTGCACTCCTTGCAGGAATCCTTGCTCAAAAGGAGAAACAATCGTAACTCACTTCACCTCCTCTCAGACTTCTATCTTAACACATGAAATCATACGCACAGCATAACAACAATGCCTAACAGGAAGAAATGTTCATAAGTAGAGCATTTAACACATATACACAGAGAATAACACAACAACCATGAATCTGAATCAACTTCTCCTATTAATCCCAGATCTATACATGGGTGTTCTCTACAACTCTCTGCTATTCTCCTATGCTCTAGATTCTTCTAACTCCTGTTGATGTTACAATGATACAAATGAGGGTGTCTATATCCGGTTTCCCTCCTACGCTCTAAAAACTGTCTAATCTAAGGATTCAATTCTATCTACCTGCAACTACTACTATAAATGCCTCTATCTATCTCGGACGAGAGCGTATGGCTCAAGGTATGATTACATTCTTACCAAGGCGCCTAAATTAAATGGTCTCATTTATATTCAGCGCATCAACTTCAAGGGAAAAATTTGAAAATTCAAAAAACTTGCACTGGACGTCTTCGAACTTTCTTCTGCTTCCACGTTGGTTTTGCTTGTCGTGAGGGATGCTCCCGCATCACTTATCAATAATAACAAAAGTCAAATTTATGTTTGGAACTCTAGTCCGCAAAGGGTGATAGGTATCGCCCAAATCCCCGGATTTCCTATCTCATTTGATTGGAAGATTTTTAAGTACTTAGGACTNTGGAATCTTGGGGGGCAATATGGCTTAATCCGGTTGGGCGTTTGGTGCTTATCAATTCAGTTCTCTATTCATTGCCTCTTTTTCAATTATCTTCTCTATTGGCACTCCAGGGAGTAAAAAATAATCGGAGTCAACTAATCCTCAAATATCTGTGTCAAGGTGGAAAATCCAACACCATGAAATTTTACCTTGTGAACTGGAACATAGTAAAAGCACTTAAAGTCCATGGGGGCTTTGAAATCAAAGACCCAGAATTGGTGAACATTGTGATGGGATCAAAGTTTTTATGGAGGATAATGACATGACAAAAATAATGGTGGAAAACAGTCATAATTAAAAAATATCAGTTGGGAAATCAAAGGAAGTGTGTTGATTCAATTCCCTCTAATATGCATGGGTCCCCATTATGGAAATTGCTTATGGTTGCTATTCCTTTCATGCAACAATATATTTCCCAGGTTTCGGGTGATGGGAAATATATTCAACTCTAGAAGGACAAAATCTTGGGTTGTCCCCTTCTTAATCATATCTTCATTATAGATGAGTTAAAAAGGTGGTTGAAGGAACAACAGAAAATTACACTAGACAATATCTCATAATGGAATGATAATGACACTTGGAAGGGATAGAATATTGAGGACTTCCCTCCACTACTCCAGGATCAAGATAAAATTATTTTGGGGGTGTTAAGAGGGGTTTCTCCTCTTCATAAGGCCACATGGGACAGTCGGGGATGGGGCACAAAGGGGTATTCAGTCAAAGAAGGTTATAGAGCATTGCTTGAGTAGTCAAGTCTCCTCGAAAGAAAATATTGGTGGAACAATATCTAGAACATGGATGGTCTCTCTAAAATTAATTTATTCACCCAGACTCTTGCACATGGGAAGGTTCTTACGGGAGACAATCTATTGAAAAGAGGTTTCTAGGGTCCTTTTCAGTGTGCACTTTGGGAAAAAAATTATGAAAGTATTCAACATCTCTTCTAGGATTGTGAGTTCACTAAACAAGTTTGGTTTAATTTCTTCAAGGAGATATATGGTAAAGTTCATTGGTCATCTAGCTTCAGGCCTCTTTTAGGAAAATAAGAAAAGCATTATCAAGGCTCCTTTCAAAGAAAATATATATTCAAAAGAAGTTGGAAGGCCTCTCCTAAATATGTATGTTGGCAGATTTGGCTAGCAAGGAATCGTGAAGTATTTCAGCAAAAGAAAACATCGCCTGAAAGTGTCGCTAGCAAGGCAGTGACCCAATTATCAGAGTTACTAAACTCCAAAAGATTGAGAGAGGAGGACCAAGCTCACTGGAGTGAATATGAAAAGGCATGGTTCTTGAAATTTAATCTCTTGTTAGTCCAAAGGTTCAAATATCATTAGCGATCACACTGTAAGCTTCATTATCCAACCTTTAGTCTTGTGGCATGGATTTTCTCTCAATCTTTTCATACTCTTTGTTTTGATTTAGCTTCAAAGGGAAATCCAGAGGAAGCATGTGCCGGGGGGGGTTCTCCTAAGCCCCGGAGGGAATAAAGTCTTGGACTATTATTGGAATCTGGGAATCAAAACTAATAATAGAGTCAAAGCCTACGCCCTATTTTAGGGAATTTATTAGTTAAACAGAAGAAAAAAAGACTTTGAATGTAGTTGGGGACTCCAAAATGATTATAAATCTTATGATCTCAGGATCCTCACTGCAGGATCGTGCACTAAAGAAAATTTTGGATCGACTCTGGCTTCATTCTAGTGCTATTCTCATGTGTTTTTTTCATGTATTTAGGCATAACAATTTTGAAGCTTATGAACTTGCCAATCGGAAAAGCCCCTAGTCTCTTGGAGGTTAATATTGAGGAGAATTATGCTCCTTTGTCGTGATCAAGAGCCTTATTTACTCCCCTCGCTCAATGCACCCTCTTGTTTGACACATGGGAGGTGGTTGAGGTATCGTGGCATACGATCCCAAGCAATGAAGTTGATAAGACGGAGACAGAGCTCTAAGCGTGTGAGACATTACGCCTTGGTATGGCTTTGAGTGGAAGGTACATCAGTTGAGACAAGTTCGAAGCCTGGTGTGGGACTAATCTTCTTGTGAAAAGTGGGATGGTACATCTAAGGCTTTGGAAATTGGCTCAGAGAACTGCAATCTTCACTAGGTTTTCTTCTGAGGTCACGGAGGGAAGTCAAATGTGGTTATTTCAATTTGGAAAGATACAAGTCGAGGCACAAACTAATTGCTCTTTTTACATTCATATGAATCATGATTTTAAGTGGCTTTGTGGTGGAAAAATGGTTATATCCGTATTAGCAGTAGTCAGAGGGTATGGCAGTCAAAGTGATTGGAGGATTGTAGCTCTGGTGGGTTTATTGTGGTGGGAAGGGTGGTCGTCTGCTCGGGGTTCAAATTGCCCGGGACAATTGCTTTGTGTTTTGGGGTGGCGATTAGTCCAAAGTGAATCCTTCTTAAGTGTGTTCTTAGAAGGAAGAGAGTCTTTTTGTGAACCTAGTGAGCCTAGTCACTTCACCTCAAGAAAAATGAATTCGGAGGTCAGAGGAGGATTGTGAATATTTGATAGGGAAATGAAGGAGCATGAGGATGTGGATTGCTAGTGATTACATATTAGGGTGGGAGCCTTAAGCTCCACTGTATCCTTTGCTTTGGAAACACTATCTCAACATCAAAATTTGTTAGGCCAGTTGCAGGATGAAGTGTATGCACTGAGAATTCAGAATGAGGAAATGAAATTCAAACTTGAACAGTTTGACGGGAACCAAGAATGGTCATCTCCAGCAGACAACTTTAGCCAAGGATCAAGGAACGAGTCAACAACATCTGTATGTCCACTTCCAGACCTCATCAAGACTGTGGCAGAGGAATGGGAAAAAGAAGGAATTCCAATCGTTAAGAAAGAACTTGGTAGTTGATATAAAGTAATTATGTAATCTCCATGTTTTATTTTTGTATATGTATCAATGGTATTTTCTACCCGTTATACTCTTTACCGAATAATAGTAGTCTAAGTTTTGGGAGAATTAGCAAGGGAAAAGTTATAGTCAATGTAGAACCAGGTATGCAACAATTTCTTGGGGAGTTATGGGGCATTTTTGAAACTGATTATGTACACAGTGGTCTTGACCACAACTTTTTAATGATATAAATTCTCCAGTTTTGGTGAAAAATAAAACCATGTATGGATTGAAAATGAAGCACAATCTCGTATTGGCACTCTTTGTATTGATAATAGAGGGGAATATACTTATAATGATTTTGAAATGTATTGTCCCCAACATGGGATTATGCATTAAACCATTGTTCCATGCAATCCTCAACAAAATGGTGTAACAAAAAGAATGAACATGCACTCTTGAATATGGTATTTTCCATTCTATTTTTCAAGATTGTGAACTTGGTGTTTTGGGGGAATGTAGTTATGCGTGCAATGTATTTGAGAAACATAATTCCATCTCATTCCCTTGGGAACAAGACTCCTTATGAAATGTGGTATGACTACATTCCTTCAGTGAGACATCTCAAGGTTTTTGGTTCCACTCATTATGCCTTAATTCCTAAGGAGCAAAGAAACAAACTAGGTGCAAAGAGTCCAAAGTGCATCTTCTTGGGGTACTCAAATACCACCAAGGCATACCATATTTATGATGAGGTAAATAAAAATTTCATTCTTTCCATAAATGTGTTTTTTCTTGAATCCACTAAAAATGGCAAGAATATTGAGCAATCGCTTGATCATTTTGATAGATTTACCCATGTAAAGACATATTATGAGTTTGATAATGAGATTCCACATATTGTAGGGGGATTCCTATCTTGGATCAATCTATAGAATATCCTTTTGAATTCCATCTCCCCTTCATGTAGAAGATATATCCACTTCATTAGAACAAAAGGTTCAATTAGATGATGTGATTGAGAGGATTGAAAGGTTGAATCTTGATGGGAATGCAACAATATCTCAATTAGTTGAGAAACCTGGACCATCACAGAAATTTCCAACGTGGGTCATTACGACACTTGAACGTGTTCATCCTAATGAGGTTGGAAATACATGAACTAGAAGTTCAGCAAGACAAGATGATTGAGGTGTGTGTATGACTTATATTCAGATGATGTTAATGATATGGAAGTTTTATATGATTGTCAATTGAATTGATCTACTAACTTTGAACCAAAATCCTTTGAAGACGTTATTTATCATGATGAGTGAAAAGAAACTATGCAGAAGGAGTATGATTCTCTCATCAAGAATGGGACATGGAAGTTGGTGGATTCTCCATTTGGAACCAAACCAATTGGTTGCAAGTGGGTCTACAAGAACAAGTATGAATAAAATGGATCACTTAACAAGCATAAGGGGAGGTTTGTGGTGAAAGGATATGCATAGAAGGAAGCCATAGACTATGAGGAGAATTTTTCCTCCACGGAAAAATGGGATACCATTCATTCTTTGTTGGCTTTGGTAGCTCAGAATAGGTGGAATATTCATCACATGGATGTGAACTCATCTTTCTTGAATGGAGATTTGAAAGAGAATGTCTACATGTCTCAACCAGAATAATTTTCTTAGGAAGTGTCAGAACATAAGGTATGTAAGCTCATCAAGTCTTTGTATGGCCTAAAGAAAGCACCTCACACATGGTATAAAAATACAACTAAACATCTTTTGAAGATCAATTGAAGAAGATTTTTGAGATGACAGACATGGGACATCTTCACTACTACTTGGGTATTGTAGCAACCTAGAATTCAAGTTATATATTCATCTCCCAAAATAAATACATTGGAGAGTTGTTGAATAAATTTGGCATGGTTGATTGTAATCCTCTATCTACTCCCATGGAGAAAAATTTGAAGTTAACATCAAAAGAAGGGAATGAATTTGAGAATGCAACTAAATATAGACATCTTGTGGGGAGTCTCATCTACCTTATCACTACTAGACCAAATATTTCATTTGCAATTGGGATCCTTTCTAGGTTCATGCAAAAACCTTGTGAAGGACATTGGTGTGTTGCAAAGAGAGATCTAAGGTACTTAAAGGGAACTCAATACTTTGTGCTCAAATAATCTAAGGTGGAGTACTTCAAACTAGTTGGATATATAGATCCAGACTTTGATGGGGACAAGGAGAATGGAGTCTCTACTTCAGGATACCTCATGAGTCCTGGATCAATAACTATCTCTTAAAGATCATGCAAACAATGTATTCCAATATATTCCACTATAGAGGAAGAGTATGTGGTTGTTGCAAAGGAAAAAAAGGAGATTGTGTGGCTTAAGAAGATATTCAAGGATTTGTAGGAGAAACATGTGAATTCTACTCCATTTTTCATTAACAACACTTCTTCAATCAAGTTGGCCAAAAATCCTAGATTCCATGATTGAACATAGCACATCAACATTAAGTACCATCTGATTCAACATCATGTAGATTCCAACATCATTCATTTGATACATTGTTCCACAAGTGATCAAATTGCAAACATCTTCACCCAATTGCTTGGAAGAGAAAAGT
This sequence comes from Picea mariana, assembly GCA_032191745.1. Lineage (NCBI taxonomy): Eukaryota > Viridiplantae > Streptophyta > Pinopsida > Pinales > Pinaceae > Picea > Picea mariana. The sequence continues at coordinate 1,181 of JASDQU011378818.1, read as the reverse complement.
TAGAAAAGTTCAGAAAGATGATTGGACTCACAAACACCCCCTCGAATCAAGAGGGAATGTTAGATACCTAATCCTAGGGATTATGGTGTATTGTAAATATCATTATTCTTCATTTAGAATAAATATGAAGAGTCATAAGTGAATAAGAATAGTCTTTATACCTCTTGGAAGATGAAACCAAAGGTCATATCTCAACTTATTGTTAATGTTTATGCCATTATTATAGTTCTTTGCATTTCAATAAATAAGAGCATCATAAGAACAAGATTACTGAGAAATACACATTCACAAGAGACACAACATTTATCCTGGGAAACCCTCTAGGGGAAGAAAACCCAGCAAAAACTTCCTTATCATAAATAGCTTATACAATGTTCAAGAGATAACTCAAACCAATATAGATATTCCTCCCCAAGAGATGTGCCACTCTTCTTCTCCTCTCTCTGATAATTGCAGCTTGCCTCATAAGAGAAATGAGAAAGTGAGTTGTGTGTTAGAAGTGAGGCGCTAGCCTCTTATTTATACAAGATTGGCACGTGTGAGAGGGCTTAACTGGTAGGGCCGACCTCTTACTCTGGGTGGGTAAACCCACCTTTAATTTATTCTGGGTCTTCAATAATAACTGTTGGGGCTGACTTCTTGTTATGCCCTTTATAATTTTTCGATGACCAATCCGCAAAAGGGGATTTGGTCCTTATACAATTACCGACATGATTAATCCACAATGGGGATTAATCCTAATAATAAAATAACAATAATAATAAGAATGTTCTTCGCAGTTACATTATTTAAACACTCCCCCTTAACAAGAAGGGTATTCTTCATCAGCATCAGGCGAGAGAGGTCTGCATCATCAGTGGCATCTAGAGGGCAGTATCGTCAATATCATCTTGAAACATTGGCTAGCATATTTATGAGTCATCGAAAGTTTTCTTCATCGGAAACATCATCATTATCGAAAGAATGCCATCATCATTTGCATCAATATGTATCAATAAAATGATACCTCGTCACAGCACTAGGCTGGCACATCACAGTACTACATTGGCTCAAAGTCACAGCTGATAAGCTGGTAGCTTGGTGTCAGTCACATCTTGCTTTACGTCTAACAACTAGGTCAGAAGCAAGGAATATCATCATCTCGCTTTACGTCTAACAACTAGGTCAGAAGCGAGGAATCA
>JASDQU011378816.1:12081-23920 GCA_032191745.1 Picea mariana | reverse complement strand
CCAAAACTTTCTAAAAATGCATTGACAGGGCACTCCCTCATAAACTATTTTAAACATAGAAAACAAAATTAAATGAATGTTACTATAATTTTAACTGTTTATTTTTATATTTTGTAAAAGAATTAATTATTTATTCTTATATTTTATAAAAATAAAAATAAAAACTGATACAGTGAGTTATCTACAGAGTTGCATGGGAACGGCACCAGGCATTTCCAAAATTTATATATTCGTTCTCCATTCTAGTTAGGAAATTGGTTGGGAACTTTTTTGGGAACTTGGAAGCTTTTTGAGATCTTCAACATTAAAGAAATGGGACCTTGAGAACCAGTTTCCTAAAGGAAGAGCTCTAAATTAGAATTATATTAAATTAAAATGTAAATATATTTATTTCATTATTACAAATACATAATTTCTTACAAATATTTTCATTATATTTATTCAAAATATCACTATAAAACTAAGACTAAACTACATATAAATATTATTTCAAAAATTAGCCAAGTGAATTTTTTTTTAAAAATACTCACTTTATAGTTGTGGATATGAAAAACTTGTAATGTATGTATATTTTCCTTCAAGCCCAAACTAGACATGAAATTCTAATAAATCAATACCCTAGGACAAGTATTTGCTCCACTCTAGAGTTGATATCAATCAACCAATGATATCATTGACTTTTATTGTATTTTCATATTAGAAGAGTAATACTATTTTGTTTTTTCCAATAAAAAAAGAATAATGCTTCAAATTTACAAAGATGTTTAAAGTTTATATAAGTAAAGTTTAATTTTAAAAAGATGTTAAAATTATATATATGTATTTTCAATTTTGTTTCTCATTTTCTAATGAAATATTTATGGATATTAATGTTTAAGTATTTTGTTAAATATATTCATATAATTATTAGCACAAATTAAATTAGTAATTTCAATATTGTGGTTGTTGTAATAGGAGAAACATTGTCCTCTATTGACTTTCAATTTTATTGAAATTAAATTTAAATTGTATAAATATCTCTATACATTGTAATCTAAAATATCATTGTAATCTAAAATATTTTTTATATTTTTTTAATATACTTCTACTCATTCCTGATACTAGTATCCACCTTCCCATTATTCACGCGTTTAAGAAACTCGTGTAACATAGATTATCTATATAATTTTTATTTTGTCAGCCACACTCCATATTGATAAGCATGACTCAAATTTATTGTGATGGTAAAGTAGATAACCCACTAGAAATAGCTTCAGAGTTGAGTTGTCAAGGATTTCTATCTTATCATAAATAGGATTTATCATAAATAGGATGGGATGTGGATTTAGGTGCTTGCCCTATATAAGTTGTGCATTTGACATTTCATCCAACAAATTATAAAAAGAAATTTATTAAAAAACCTTTTTATAAATTTAGGTGAAACAATTTGGGTAAACCGTAAACAAAATTGCAAAAAAAATTAAATAACCGTCAATTTGACAAGCATGGTAAATTCGGAATTTTTGTTGGTCATTCCTGCTGAAGGAGTCTGATCTATTTACTATATAAATGGATCAACAACTCATGGAATTATAAACTTCAGGTCATTCAAGTCCCATTGCATCCTGCTCAAGTGCCCACTTCTATGGACGCCATTGATCATGTTTTGGCTCATGGCTGGCAACAGATCAACTCGTCACGTGAGTCTGTAGCAGCCCACGAGCTCCAGCTTTATGAGATGATACTTTGTGTTGCCAAGCCCATGGCTTTAAAAGCAGCCATGTTGCTCAACATTCCTGACATTCTCGCTAAAAGAGGTCCTCTTTCCGTTGAGTAGATTGCTTCTCACATTGTTGCTGCTAATCCGACATCTACTAGTAATTCCCATGTGGATGACTTGGAAATAATGGAGTAAGAGTGAGTTATAAAAGTTCGTAGTTTACTGCCTGTAGAGTCTAGTTGTTTGTGGTTTGCATGTAATCTACTAAGTAGAGTCTTTTCCTATTTAAGAATGTAATCAGTGTTCATWGAATATAGAGAAGTGAGCATAGCCTCACCGATGCATGTTTGTTTTGTCATATTTTATCTTGGTATTAGAGCCATGGGAGTGAGGTGTGGAAAGTGCAGAATTTCATAGAGGTCCGCAGGTCCCTCCTCTAGAAAAGAGCGGCGGCATACTATTCACCCTTTATGCAYAGCGGAAAAACTGAAATTTCCGCAGTCCAACGGATATTACAGTGCGGAAGGCATTCAAGATTTTTGCACCCAAGTAACGCATGAGGTGCCGACTCCACACACTCTAAGGTAGCTTGAGGTGCGGAAACCCCAAATCGTGAGTTTTTTCATAAAGCGAAGTTTTTCATTTTTTACTGCTAATATTTGTTGCATGCATGAGCAAATCGTGAAGAGGTCGCGTGGTAAGGTTTTCGTGTTGGATACATCAAGTTTGCATGCATGAGTAAATCGTGAACAAATCGTGGATCAAATGAGGTAATGTGTGAGTTACCTTGGTGCGTGAGCAAGTTTGCATGTGTGGGCTTTGAAAGTGGAGTTTGAAGTGTGAGTTAATTTCACATATTAAGTTGCATGCTTAGAGTTTCAATGAAGGCAAATCGTGAATTATTTTAAAAGGGGGTTATTCTTATGTATATGCATATGAGGAAGGATCATCATCCGTGAGGTGGAGTTATTACGTAAAAGTGGATCTTTTTATTTTGAAGTTTATTAAAAGTGAATTTTTATTTAAAGTGGATAATTTTGAAGTATAAATTTTAAAAGTGGATATTAAAGTTTATTTAATAGAATATTATTTGTGAGATTTTGTTTGTGAACATTTGTTTTATGGAAACAAAAGTTTAGTGATTTGGGCATTCAAAAATCTAGCATAGGAACCCAGAGAGAAAGCGTGTGTTGAGGTTATTTGCATATTCTTTTTTTTAAAAGAAAGTTGAGAGCCGAGATTGAGACAGATCGGTGGTATCCGAAGGCAGAGCGACATAAAGTTGCATATCCTTGGTGATTCACTTGCAGACACTAAATTGTAGCAATGGAAAATCCGCTGGCAGAGACCAACCTCAACGAAACCAACAAGCTAGATGGTTCAAATTTCATTAACTAGAAATTCAAGATGCAGATGATCATGGAAGGCTATGGTGTTTCAAACATTGCGAAGGGAATTGAAGTGAAACTTGATGCGGTTGTAGGTGTGATAGCAACACAAAGCCAAGATTGAGAGAAGCACAAAAACAAGGCAAAGGTATTGTTGTGCATGTCTGTTAAAGATTGCATAATTCCACATATTAGATAAACTACAACTTCTGTTGCAACGTGGACACCGCTTAAATCATTGTATGAAACTAGCAACACAAATCAAATTTTGTTCCTGAAAACTAAATTGCTAGGCATTAAGATGGATGGAAATGAATCTGTTAGTTCATTTTTGGGTCATATTAAAAAGGTGAAAGACAGGATAGTAAATATAGGGGAAACTGTTTCCAACACTAATCTGGTCACTATTACTATAAATGGTATGATAGAAGATTATCATATGTTCATAACAGGTCTCGTAGCAAGGGAGAAACCTCCCACGTTTGAAGAACTAACAGGTATTTCGCTGCAAGAGGAAGAGAGGCGTGGTAATTTGAAGCCTCAGAATAAATATTTGGCATTGTGGTCAAATAAGAGATCTGCGACAGGGAGATCAAGAGAAAGAGGTAGAGGAGGCAATTCATGGCTGAGAGGCAGTTCATTGCAGAGAAGACAATCTCCAAGACTGAATCAAGGTATCCAATCTAACAGGATTGAGTCAAAAAGCTGTTTTTATTGTGGTTGACCTGGACATATTGTTAAAGACTGTCATAAGAAGAAAAGTGATGAGGCTAGGAACAAACCTAGAACACATTCAGGTCATTATGCAGAAAAATCTTCAAATCAAGATCTCAAATTATTTATTGCTAGTTATGATATTGATGAACCCCCGAATTTTGATTCGTTGGATCTTACGTTGTTTGTGTCTAATGTTGTTTTATCTGCTGAAAATGATGATTTTGATGCCTGGTTTGTGGATTCCAGAGCGTCAGTACATATGACATGCAATAATATGTGGTATACTAATTTTAAAGAAACACAGAATGGAGCCAACATATATCTTGGTGATAATCGTGCTCATCAGATCAAGGGATATGGAGACATTCCTGTGACATTACTGAATGGTACTGTTCATCACATTCAGAATGTAGTGTATGTGCCAGGAATAAAGAAAAAATTGATCTATGTGTCCACCATTACAAATCAGAACTTGAAGGTTGAGTTCTTCAAGAATTATTGCATAGTGAAGGATCTGTTGGACCATTTCAAAACTGTTGCAACGAGAGTCAGAGTAGGAGACCTATACAAACTTGATGTTACCAGCAAAGCACATCACACACTGACTTCTGCAACTATGCCAATAGAGATTCTTTGAAACCAAAGGTATGGCCACATCAATTATCCTGATTTATTGTTATTACAGAAAAAGAATATGGTTGAAGGACTTCCCATGTTAAAGAATGCCAATGTTGTGTGTGATGGATGTGCATTAGGAAAGATGCACAGAGATGAATTCCCCTCTAATCCTGATAGGAAAAAGATAGATGTGTTAGATCTTGTGCATACTGATGTTTGTGGGCCTATGCAGACTAGGTCTTTAGGAGGTGCATTTTACTTTTTGTTATTTATTGATGATTGCATGAGATACACATGGGTTTGCTTCCTTAGATGAAAAAGTGATGTTTTCGAGTACTTTAAGAAATTCAGAACCATGGTGGAAAAGAAGACAAGAAAATCCATTGAAATCCTCTGTTCAGATCAAGGGGGGGAGTATAAATCAAGGGACTTCAACAAATATTGAAAAGATCATGGAATAGTACAACAGTTTATAGTACCTCATAGTCCACAGCAGAACGGAGTCGCTGAAAGGAAAAAACAGAACTCCGGTAGAGTGTGCACACAGTATGATGAAAGGTAAGAACCTCTCGAATGTTTTTTGGGCTGAATCCATAAATACTGCAGTTTATTTAAAGAATATATGTCCAACAAGGTGTCTTGATAATGCTACTCCTTTCTAGGCCTTATATGGTTCCAAACCTGCAGTTCATAATTTGAAAGTATTTGGGTGTAAGGATTTTGCTCATATTCCAAAGGGGAATAGGAAAAAATTGGATGCTAAAGCCATTAAATGTATTTTCATTAGGTACTATTCTAAATTCAAAGCATACAAACTATTTGATCCTTCTACTCACAAAGTATTTGCAAGTAGAGATATACTTTTTCATGAGCAGGAAGCACAAAATCATGACGACAATAGTCATGAGGAATGGCATAGACTTCTTGATGAAGGAGTTAAATAAGATTAGCAGTAGCAACAACCACAACCGCAGCGACAACAACAACAGCAACACCAAGAAGGACTCAATGATATGGGCAATTCAAGCAGTCACAGTTCACCTAGAAGCGAAGATAGATCTTCACAAAGTGGGAAGGAATATAATCAGTTGAGAAGATCTTCATGACAGGTTCAACTCCCTGAGAGGTATAAAGACTATGCCCTAATGAGTAGCATTTCAAATGTCATAGAACCCATGAGTTTTTATGAAGCCAATGAACATGATGAATGGTGAAATGCAATGGATGAAGAATATGAGTCTATAATGAAAAATAATACTTGGGAATTGACTAAATTGCCTAAACATAAAAATCTCGATGGATGCAAATGGATATACAAACCCAAATTTAAATCAGATGGTAGTATAGACAAATATAAGGCTAGACTAGTTGCAAAAGGGTATTCACAAACAAAAGTTATTGATTATGCTGAAACATTTGCACCAGTAGCTAAATTGAATACTATCAGAATGTTAATTTATTTAGCTACAAAGTACCATTGGAAGCTACACCAGTTAGATGTTAAATCTACATTTTTGAATGGTGACTTAAAGGAAAAGGTTTACCTTACTCAACCTGAAGGTTTTGTGGAAAAGGGGCAAGAACACTTAGTGTGTAAGTTAAAGAAAGCATTGCATGGACTAAAACATGCACCTAGGTCATGGTACGAGAAGATAGACTCTTTCCTTCTTCAACAAGGTGTTATGAGGAGAAAAAGTGATCCAAATCTATATACCAAACTTGATTAGCATGGGTATATAGTATTGATTTTCTTATATGTTGATGATTTGATAATTACAGGAAATGCAGAGAAATTAATTGATGAAATCAAGGAGCAGTTGTCAAGATTTTTTGAAATGAAAGATCTTGGTGAGTTACATTACTGCCAAGGATTTGAAGTTTGGAGAAATGCAGGCCAAAATTTTGTTTCTTAGAGTAAGTATATAAGAGAAGTAATTAAAAGATTTAAAATGGATTAGTGTAAGTCTTCTATTGTTCCCATGTGGAAAAATGTGAAACTTTCTTGTGATGATGGTTCGAAGGAGGTGAATGGCACTATGTATAGACAGATGGTGGGTAGTCTGAATTATCTCACCACAACCAGACTTGATATTTCATATTCTGTGAGTGTGTTAAGTCAGTTTATGGAGAAACTTCATGAAAGCCATTGAAATGAAACAAAGGCAGTACTCAGGTATCTAAAAGGAACATTTGATTATGGTATTAAATATACTGATGCATCTGATGTTGAGTTGAAAGGTTATTCCGATTCTGACTGGCTGGCAATCTAGATGATCGAAGATCAACCATTGGATATGCGTTTCGCATTGGATCCGAGGTTGTTTCATGGAGTAGTAAAAAATAGCCTACTATATCTTTGTCCTCTATTGAAGCAGAATATAAATCCTTGTGTGCAACAACTTGTGAATTTGTTTGGTTAAGAAGACTTCTTCAAGATGTTGGAAAAGAACGAAAGGAACCTACAATGATCAAATGTGATAATCAAAGTTCAATCAATATAGTGAAGAATCTGATTTTTCATGCAAGGACAAAGCATGTTGAAGCTCAATTTCATTTTGTTAGAGAAAAGTTGCAGTCAAATGAAGTAGCTCTTATGTATTGTAATACTAGTGAAAATGTTGTTGATATTTTCACTAAGCGTCTTGGAAAGATCAAGTTTGAGCTATTTAGGGAGATGTTAGGTGTATAATTCAATCCATTCTCCATTAAGGGGGAGACTTGGAAATAATGGAGTAAGAGTCAGTTCTAAGAGTCAGTTCGTAGTTCATTGTCTGTAGAGTCTAGTTGTCTGTGGTTTGCATGCAATCAACTAAGTAGAGTATTTTCCTATTTAAGAATCTAATCAATCTTCATTGAATATAGAGAAGTGAGCGTAGCCTCACTGGTGCGTGTTTGTTTTCTCATATTTTATCTGGATGTGGGATATCTCTACAGAATTCTGAGGTTTCTTTCTTCTTATGGTGTTTTTACTTAACAAGGAGAAGCCAATCAAGCGGACTATGCGAACACCAAGAAAATAAAGTACGACTTGACGGTAATTGCGAAGCTGCTGGTGCAGAATGGAAATCAGCAATCCTTTGCGCCTTTTCTGCTCCTTGCAGTCAACAAAGTCTACCTGGAGGCTTTTCAACATTTGCACGATTATGTCTTGGGAGGATGCTACCCATTCAACAAATCTTATGGTATAAGTCCCTGGGAATATGTTGGCAAAAATCCTCAAACTAGTCGAACTTTCAACGAGGCCATGGCCACTAACAATAGAACTATCATGGCTTCCATGGTGAAGATATATGAAGATGGCCTTAAGAAAATAAAATTGTTGGTAGACATTAGAGGAGGTATGTGATCTTCCTTGTCCATGATTTGAAGGAAAATCCACACATTCGTGGCATTAATCTTGATCTCCCCCATGTCATCGCTACTGCACCCCCCATAACTAGTAAGTTGTTTTAATGTTGGTCACTATCAATCTAAATTTGTGGATGTAATATTTATAGAAAGTTATAATAGGGAATGAGTTGGTGTTGCAGAAGTAGAGCATATGGAGGGTAATATGTTCGACAATATACCTTCTGCCGATGGAGTCATGATGAAGGTGATGAATTCTTTTATGGTTTTTCATTTGCCTAACAAATTAAAGTATGCTACTGTTATTATTCTTACATCTTGAGGGTATTATAGAAAGTCTATTATTATTATTACTACAGTGGATTTTGCATGATTGGGAGGACGAGAACTGTGTGAAATTGTTGAGAACAAGCTACGAGGCAATGCTAACAGAAGGGAAGATCATAATTGTGTAGGTAGTTGTTGACGAAGCTCAGTATGTTGAGGCGATTGGGATTGTTATTTGATATAACGATGATGATTTATACAACAGGTGGGAAGGAAAGAATATAGGAAGAATATAAAGTGTTGTTCCAGAGATCAAGCTTCCCCAGCTACAAGATCATCAAGTTTCCTTTCCTTCAAGTGCTCATAGTGCTCTCCAAATCCTAAGAATCTGTTTGTATTGTGCTTAATGTTATTAACATAGATAAATTCCTCCAGTGCAACTTTATTTTTAAAGGTTTTCAATATTATATCAAAGTTTACATCTTGTTCAAGTGTTTTGTTCAGTATCTTGGAGACATCTTGTTCAAGTTGACTGCTCAATATGTTCCAGTGTTTTTGTTCAGTATCTTGGAGACATCTTTTTTTTATCAATGAAAATTGTTATTCATTACGATAAACATAAACTATTATGTAATTTCTTTTTAGACTTTTGGAAAATATAGTTATCAAATCCATTTTAACAAAGAATTCATCGCAAACTACATGATGGACTTAGTGCTTTCCAGATTCCACATCACAAAACCCGGGGCTCTATTTTATACTTGCACCCTGCTTACGCTACTTTTGAAAGGTGGTCTTTGATCATTGAATATTCTCATCCACTTGATCAATTAATTTGACAAGTCCACCTAATGGTTAAGAACATGTGTTTCCTCCTAAGAGGTCACAAGTTCAAATCTAGAAGGGGTGGGGTATGTATACCTCCATAGACTTTACCAGTCAAATCGCTAGACGAAGAGGATCCCTTGTCCCACAAACAAGAGGGTCTCATACACCAATTTGGTGTGKCTTGACTGTGATCTTAAAAAAAATAGTATAAGCTATTCCAACCCAAAATACCGCAACCTAACATGCCGTGGTGATTGTGCAYGATAAAAGAAGGGGGTTCAAGTTTTACTCATCCTATTTACATAGGAAGCAAATAAACGGTCCTAATATGCCTCTTTTTTATATGCAAGGTAAGGTATTTTTTTTTAAGGTTAAATACCCATCTGTGGAACCTTTGTTCAACTAAAGTAGAGAAGAGCACACTCAACTGAATAAGTAGTTGAGAAGCTAAGTAGTTGTGTTAGAAAAAACGATGCAGTTCTGTGAAAATGGATTTATCATTTGGACAAAATCATTATTTTTTTGTTTAAAATTTATTTTTGAATGCGAAAATGGATTCATCATGTTGAAAACCCTTGAAACACTCGGATTATATAGAAATAATCGCTCAAATCTGTCGATCTAACAATTTCTTCCCAAATTTCAAGAAAAATTCCTAAAAAATATCACTAGAAAAGAATCATTTCATAAAACATTTACACTGAGACCTTTCCAATCAAGTATTTTTTCCCATCATAACACATTTACCCAAGTATTTTTAGTATTTTGATGTTGTGCTTCCTTATAATATCACCATGAGATAAAATAGAAAACTACAATATGATATTTGAAGAGTCTTCCACATTCCCATCCCGATCTCTCTCTCCTGGCTTCAATGATGGCACCATCTTCGATATGAGTTATACTGCTCCTTTGGCGACTATGTTGTTAACATTATCAGAAAAGTAGATAAATTTTCGAGTGCCGCTGGGAAGCTATTTTACCTTGCTTAGTAGAAAATTCCAACATTCAAACCAATGCGGGGAGCACAACAAATGACCTTATTATGGATTTGTTCTTTTCAATTGTTGAAAGAGCTAAGATCCATAGAAATCCTTGATAACTTGTCTACTACACTTGGAAATAATGGAGAAAGAGTCATTTGCAAGAGTCAGTTCCGTAGTTGAACTCTACTTCACTTAATGTAGATCATAGTTATTTGTGGTTTGTTGTAACCGATTAAGTAGATTCGTTTCCTATATAATGATATAATCAGTCCTCATTCAATAATATAGATTGTGAGTGTTGCCTCACTATGTGTGTTGTTTCTCATAATTCTAATTTGGTATTAGAGCGAATTAGAGATCCGAGAGATCCAGCTCTTTGAGGCGAGATCCAAAGGCAAGATCTCAAATTAATTGAGTAGGGGCGTCGAGCGCTCCCATGTTGTGTTAGAGGAGTGTCGATCCCTCTTACACTTACGAAATTCAGGAAAATCGGCTCCCTCGTGCTCCCCTTGGGTGCATCTAAGTGTGCTAGGGAACTCATGCTCGCACTCCCACTTCCGCCCTCGCGCTAGCGCTCCCCTGTCACTCTACAAGGAGCGCCGACCAATTTTCTAGTGAACTGAAGCGTGAGTTGTTATTTTTTGTTGGAATGAATGTGAAAATCATGAATCTGTGAATCAAGTGGTTAATCATGAATCCGTTAATGTGAAAATCGTGAATCCATGAATATGCAAATCGTGAATCATGAATCAAGCGGTGTTGTATGAAACGAGAATATGAAGCCTCAGAATAAAGATTTGGCACTGTGGTCAAATAAGAGATCTACAAGAGGGAGATCAGGAGAAAKAGGCAGAGGGGGCAATTCATTGCAGAGAAGACAATCTCCAAGGCCGAATCAAGGCATGCAATCTAACAGGACTGAGTCAAAGAGTTTTTTTTATTGTGGTCAACCTGGACATATTGTTAGAGACTGTCATAAGAAGAAGAGTGATGAGGCTAGGAATAAACCTAGAACACATTCARGTCATTATGCAGAAAAATCTTCAAATCATGATCTTAGATTATTTATTGCTAGTGATGATATTGATGTACCCCCAAATTTTGATTCACGAGATCTTAGGTTGTTTGTGTCTAATGCTGATTTATCTGCTGAAACATATGATTTTGATGCCTAGTTTGTGGATTCTAGAGCATCAATACATATGACATGTAATAAGATGTGGTACACTAATTTTAAAGAAACACAGAATGGAGCCATCATATATCTTGGAGATGACCGCGCTCATCAGATCAAGGGATTTGGAGACATTCCCGTGACATTGCCAAATGGTACTATTCATCACATTCACAATGTTGTTTATGTACCAGGGATAAAGAAAAATTTGATCTATGTGTCCACCATCACAGATCAGAACTTGAAATTTGAATTCTTCAAGAATTATTGCATAATGAAGGATCTGTTGGACCAATTCAAAATTGTTGCAATGAGAGTCAGAGTAGGAGGCTTATACAAACTTGATGTTTCCAACAAAGCACATCACGCACTGACTTCTGCAACTATGCCAACAGAGATTCTTTGGCATCAAAGGTATGGACACATCAATCATCTTGATTTATTGTTATTACAGAAAAATAATATGGTTGAAGGACTTCCCATGTTAAAGAATGAGAATGTTTCTTGTGATGGATGTGCATTATGAAAGATGCACAGAGATGAATTCCCCTCTAATATTGATAGGAAAAAGATATACATGTTAGATCTTGTGCATGTTTATGTTTGTGGGCCTATGCAGACTAGGTCTTTAGGAGGTGCATTTTACTTTCTGTTATTTATTGATGATTGCATGAGATAGGCATGGGTTTACTTCCTTAGAAGAAAAGGTGATGTTTTTGAGTACTTTAATTAGGAATTCAAAACTATGGTGGAAAAGAAGACAAGAAAATCCATCAAAATCCTCCGTTCAGATCAAGGGGGAGAGTATAAATCA
>JASDQU011378814.1:30490-50006 GCA_032191745.1 Picea mariana | reverse complement strand
TATCTGTTAGAAGTGTGACCAGCCCTTTCTCCCTTCCCTAACTCATGGATCTGAATGTTCATCAAAGATCTTTCATATGCAGACTGAGTCAAGTGGGGAAAAGGGGAAGTCTCTTCAATACAGTGAATTTCCGGGCCAAATTCATCTATCTCCCCTCTTTCCTCATGATCAACTAGGTTGTTTTGGAGGGGGGTTTGAACCCTTTCATCATCTCTATCTTTTCCCCTTTGTTCCCTCGGGAAAACCTGAGGCATATTGTTAGCAAGTCGTCTGAAACCTCTATTATCAGTGTCCTGGGGATTTCTATACATGGGCTTCCCCTCTAATTCCCACCTTTCTATCTTGGCAACAAGCGATTTTATTGCTCCGGCTGTCTCATCTATCTGATGGGGTAGGGGAGAGGAACTGGACGAGGGAGCTTCAGGCCTGCTCTTTGACGTATTTCTATCACCGGCGTTCCTGAGACGGTTGACGGCCAATATGTTGGATTCTACCTCCACGGCTGTGTCTTGCATGTGTGCCAGCGTAGCAGCTCTCCTCTCCCTTAGCAGTAGGCAAAAATCAAGATCGAAGGCGCTGGAGTAAGTGATCTTTGCAGAGGCTTCAAAGGGTTTTATCTCAACAGGAATTTTGTTGTACATTTTATTAAATCTCTTGGAGAAGTCAGAAACAGACTCTCCTTCCTTTCTCTTCAACAACCCAAACTCTGTCATGTAATACATGAAGTATTTTTTATCTCCCCACTGTCTCAAAAAGGCATTATCTAAAGCTCTGATCCCATCAATAGATTCAGAAGGCAGGGCCCTGAACCAGTTTCTAGCCTCTCCTTGGAGACTATGGACAAAAATTCTCATCCATACGTCTGTGTGCATGATAACATTATCATCCGCGAAAGTGTAAAAGGCTGCTAGGCGCTCTTCAACAATTATATCCCCCTCGCTTGTAAACTTGGGTAGTTGTTTAAGGTACCCGTCTGCTGGGAGGTTATTGAGAGGCTGTGGTAGCACGAGGGGAGCGTACCTAGCGGCTATGATGACCTCTATTTTGGTCATAGGGGGGTTTGCTCCGGCCATAGGACTATTAGGTGGGGGAGAACTCGGAGGAGAAGGAGATCGTGAAGGGGCTACCGGGAATGAATCTCGGAATGGGGTGGCAAACAAGAGGGGATTCAAGGAGAAGGCTAACGGGCTCAAGTCAGCGGGTGCTCCTCCTTGTGCAGGAGTGGGGAAATCTTCTGTGGTCGTGGGTCTATGCCAAGGTACAACTTCAGAGGAGAGGGGAGTGACAAGGATTTCTCCCTCCAATCCCAGACCAGGAGGGGAAAATTCAGCAGGAACACTCCCAAAATTCAGGAAACGGGAAACTTGTGAAGGAGGTCTATCAAGAAACTAAGGGGGAGAAAATGGAGTTCCTACAAAAGGAGATGGCGGATTACCTGTTTCAGTGGTGGAAGCTTCTTCTTCAGGGGCCTTTTCTTTTCTGAGAACCACCTCTGGATCGGTTTCAGGTGTAGCTAGGGGCAGCTGTGGATGAGACCATGTGCGTCTGCCTCTGAAAGCCACAATTGATAGAGCAGGTTCTCCCCAGCGGAGTCGTCACAATGGAGTCACCAGGTGCACAGCAACAATCTTGATAATTCTGATATCTGATGCACCTTCAGAATCAATTAATCGTTGTCGTTCAATCCCGGGGAAAATATTCAACTTCGTCCCCGGCAACGGCGCCAGAAATGTTGGCGACGGAAGTCATTCCTGGATTGCTAACAGGAGCAGAGCCCGATGCCCATCAGTTTTATGTCACAGTGGTTTTTTATGGGTGATCTAATGGACAGAGATTCGGGGAAATGTCACTCTAACTCAGAGACTGGGTCCGGCATGTATGAAACAAAGGAGGTCTTGATCTAACTTCAATCAGTGGGTTGATTAAAAGGTGAATAGGTGGAAGATTTGATAAGAAGAGTGAACAAACTACTTCGGGCGACAGGCTTTCGGTAATTTGTAGAAGAAAAACTCTGAAAGTGAGATCCTCAAGTTCGGGGTTTTGAAATACTGAAGAAGGGACTTGACTGGATTCTCCAATTCCAAGTCGTTCAGCGTTAGGAAAGTCACAAAGACTAATTAGAGGCAATGCGACTGTCACAGTGATCAAATTCTACATCATCCTATAACAGTTGCAACTCGACTGGATTCTCCAATTCCGAGTAGCTCTAACACAGTTTGAACAAAGACATGAAAGAAACTGGCATTCATAAGGCAAGAAGTCTCAAGAGTTCATACATAACCAGAGATAACAGTGCTTCATTAAAGCTTTACAACCGGGAGCTCTACTCTACCATCGATAGATACAAAAATGGCGAAAACACATTCATATACTCAAAAACCACAACAACAACAAAATCAAGACACTACATTAAAAGCTTTGCGTCTGCATGGCCTCTGATAATCTACACCTGCAGTCTATGAATGATCGTGCACTTGCGGCAGACGCAATCGAACCTCTGACAGCTCCATAGGCGAATCGACGTGCTCTTAACTCGTCGTCGGACTTTCCCATTATGGCGGAGGCGATGTCTAACCACCATCAATTGCCTCAATAACTGCTTCGTGGGGATTGAGACGGCCTGGCCAACTTGGTACTTTAGTGACGTGGAAGGCCCCTTGCGCTGACACCTAGGTTGGTTGATTGGCTTGATGAATATACGTAGAGGCAGGTGCGAAGGATCAGCGCATAATGAGGGGTGGCGGCACCAAATCCGTGAGGGTGGAATAAGGAGTGATGAGGTGTGAGGGAGGTGACAGAGGAAGCTACATGGCGGAAGACGATAAGCGGAGGGGGCAGGTGATGAGATATAAGGGGCACTCTTTGGTGGAGGCTATCGTGGAAAAGAGAGGGACACATGGCAGGTGGTAAATGAATGATGAGATGGAGAAGGGACCACCTGGACTAAAGCGGAGATAGACAGATGACACATGGAAACGGGGGAGAGGCGGCTCAGGAAAATGACATAACGGGGGAAGGGCCCACGTTAGTTAAACATAGAGCAGCTGAGAAGGATGGGATCGCGCGAGCGCCGTTGATCCGGGCGCTTAGATCTCGGCCGTTGGGAAGTTGTGCGCCCGATTTCGGACCCCCCCCCCCTCGGCTTAAAGGTAGAAAGGCAGGGGGGGTCCAGAAGTGCCTTGAGCGCCGTTGATCCGGGCGCTCTGATCATGACCGTTGAAGAGATGTGCCCTCGATTCCGGACCCCCCCCCCTCGGCTTAAAGGTAGAAAGGCAGGGGGGTCTGGAATCCTATATGCACCATTGATCCGGGCGCGCGAATCTCTGCCGCCCAGACTTGCTTGTCGCTTACCATGGGTGCATTAGCATTCCAAACTTAGGACAAGTGGGTTTTTAACCCATTCCTTTGCATTCTATCCCCTTTACTGGAAATATCGCTAACACACTCAACAACAAATACAAGGTTATACACAATGATAATAATTCAGGAAAGTGGGTTGGATTAATACCCATGACTAACTCCCCCTTGGACCCCTCTCTCTTGTGGAATCATATCCCCCCATCATTTTCATCCCTCTCGTATCACAGCCATCGATTACTACTTTTATTAATCATTTAAATGTACATAATATACAATTTGACCCCCGACCATATTAATCAATATGGGCTCTTAGCCCCCAATCATATCGACTCACCAACCTAATTCACATTTATACAATGACATTACAATTTGCGAGGACTAAAATTGGGGATGTTACACTTATGGAACAAAGTGAAGGAAAAACCATATTTTCATACAAAGATTGAAGTTCTTTGGATTGGGCCATATCAAATTGAAAATGTCATTGGTTTCAACTCTTATTTGTTGAAAAACATGAAAGGAACAGTTCAAGAATTGCCCGTAAACAAGAAATATCTCGAGAACTTCTTTTGCTAATCCTCAATTCTCAACTTGTACATGGTCCTTCGAAATATTTAGTCATTTGTATATTCTTAGTCTGCATTGTTTATTCTTTCCTTTTTTCTTTATTTCCCCTTCTAAATTTCTATCTAACTCCATTTTCCTAAAGGACAAGGCTCTATGGATTCTGAGCAAGCCATAGGGGGTTACTATGCCATAGTTGGAGCCGAATGTTGATCCTCATTTGTTGACCAATGATGGTGTATTTTGGTCCATCCTTAGTAATTTTTCTTGTTCCTTGTATTTCTTATACTTAGCCATTTTATTTTTTTAAATGCAGGTTACGGAGCTGGATACCACCAAGCCTGCAAGACCGCAAATTCCATACTTAATGTCTCTCTCCTTCACCCTAGCCTTGATTATATAATATTGAGTTATGACCTAACCCTAATATCCAAAGTGATTGACAATTGAGATTACTTCTCACATCCCTTGAGATCAATGGCTAAGATTAAATTCTAATTACTTTTAACATTTCCTTAAAAACTCAACTAATTAGTAAAAGTGTTTTACTTTAATAATTCCTTTAATTAAAGTAAAGTCTCAAAGTAGAAGGCCTTGGATGACTTCCACACGTCTAGACACTTAGACCTGTGCGTAAATACTCGGCTGATGCTACCAAACATCAACACTCCCTCTTATCAAGGAGGGTATTATGCACCACTCCAAGCTTGTCTCTGAAGGACACAAACTTCCCTTTCACCAAGGGTTTGGTCAGAATATCTGCAACCTACTCATCTGTGGAAATATATTGAAGCTTCAGTGTTCCCTTCAGGATCTTATCTCAATTAAAAAGATATTTGATCTCTATATGCTTGGACCTATCATGGAATAGTGGATTCTCCGAGAGTTTGATACAACTCTTATTATCACAGTATATCACCATAGGATCCAACTCTTGATCAAATAAACCTATAAGCAATTTGTGAAGCCAAATGGCTTCACTGCTAGGCATACTTGCTGCCATATACTATGCCTCTGTTGAACTGAGTGCAACACCATGAGGTGTTATTTTTTCCTATTGCACTCCCTGCCCAATATGAGTCTGTGTATCCCTGCAACTCCACTCCATCTCCTCAAAGATACCTCAATCCATACTCCATTGTACATTTCAAGTACATGAGCACATTCATGAGCTCTATGTTGTTTGTTTTATCCCCTATGGTTGCAAGTTGATCACACACATGTATGATCCTCATGAAATAGTTGGTAACATTGTAAGATCTAAACATTTGCACCAATATGAGTTTATTTCTTAAGACCATCTTCATATTCATGTTAGTGCTCTAGAATAAACCTACAAAGGCATCAAGCATCTCTTTGGTCATCTTATTCTCGGATAGGTGAGGAATTAGATGATCCTTCACTGAATCCAAGATAAGCCTCTCAACTTTGATCTCCTTCTTCTTGTGAGCTGCCAAAGTTGTCGGATCTGTCAGTGGAACAAATACTTTGTTCACTAACTCCCAAAGGTCATACTCCTTCAATGCTAAAGTCACTCTTACTTTCCAAGATAGGAATTTGGATGCTCCATCCAATATGTCTTCAACTCTCAAACTTGTTGATGCCATCCCTTAGGCCTAATAAATTGCCCTGGAAATAACCTATTGCTGAAATTGCCCATGTATTGACCTGTATAACCTTGTACAAAGATAATTTTATTATGATAAAATAAGGGCTCCCATAACAGAGATAATGAATCACTCAGAGAAATACAATTGCATACAAACCCGACAAAGTCTTGTATGTTGTACAAACTAGATCTGACACGCTTTTCGAGGTGTACACACCTTTCCTTAAGAAAACCTGCATAGACGTGCCTATCTCCATTGAAACCCACGTACATGACCTCAAGGATTGTACGATAAACTTCATACGGCTCAACCCTTTCTTATGGGTTCGCTCTACTGAAACCCACTTGTGGTTGCCTCTGTTTTCTCTTCTCCTTGACATGATCTATAGATGGAAGTCCTTCTCCACCTATCCAATGTCTCCTTGAATTATGGTCCTTCTTGATCTAACCATGTCCCACACACAAATGTCTCTCTCCTTCACCCTAGGCTTACTTTTATAATCTCGATTTATGACCTAACGCTAATCTTCAAAGTGATTGATGGTTAAGATTACTTCTCACCTCACTTGAGATCAGTGGCTAAGATTAAATGCTAATTAATTTTAGCATTTCCTTAAATAACTCAACTAATTAATAAAAACACTTTACTTTAATAATTCTTTTAATTAAAGTAAAGTCCTAAGGTAGAAGACTTTGGATGACTTCCACATGTCTAGACACTTAAACCTGTGTGGAAATACATGTATGGTGCTACCAAACATCACCAATTTTTCCTTTCTTCTTTCAGAATTTGTGAAAACCAAAGGCCGACCCCTGACTATCTCCTTTCTATCTTCTAGGTCTTTCTTTAATTTCATGGTCTGCGGGAGCCCAATCCCAATCCTCTTTGAAGGAAAAATGCCATTTACTGTTTTATGAACTTCACAGACATTGTTATTTTTAAGAAGACATCTATTATTTTTTAAGTTTCCCAGAGAACTATTCAGAACATTACATCATTAATTTCTTAGACTTTTAATTTTAAGCATGAGACTTCAAATGTGTGTCTATCATAATATTTTTGGATCTTAATTGAAATGATCATTTAAAGTTCTATGGCATATGTGATTTGTATATTATTTCCTTTTTTTGAATAATGTGTCTAACTTTGTTGAATACTATGATAGAAATGTCGTTGTATGTGACTATTTACTCTCTTGGTTCATAATCTTGTATTATAGTGTGAATATTTACTTTTTGTGAGGTGCCTAGTCCTTTCTTAGGTACTCTTTGCATGTCAATATTTGTTTCAAGAATATGTTTGGTCCTCTCTTAGACACTTTTTATATTCTTGTATATTATTTAAATACAAAGGAGTGTCGCCTCTTTAAAAACGTAGGGGGATTTATCCTCGTGAAGTTATCTTAAAAACCTTAAAACGAGCTTTTAGATCAACAAAAGGTAGGCTACAATTGACTAAATTTAGTGGCATCTCGTCTTTCCATAATAATCGACCTATTATTTGACCCTTATCACATTTACTAACTTTGGCTTTGTAGCCTTTATTCAGTTTCAGCCACCAAAGTCCTACTTGTAAGATTTTCCTTGTGATTGTGTCTGTATGAAAGTGTCCTCCCATTGGACCAACATGTGCTTCTTCAATTATGGTGTCTCTTTCATGCTCCAGAGCACATTGTCTTAATACATCATCCAATCCCAATTTATAAATATATCCATTCATAAGTGTGAAGGGGGCAACTTTCATTGCTAGTACCTTTCTTTTTCTTGCTTGGAGATCCTTTAGATCCCTCCCTTATTGTGAAAATTGTACTAATTTAGCTAGTTCTTCTGGAGTCGACTTGACTCAAAATAGGTGGGCATCTAGGAGGTTGTCATCAATGCCTATTGCCTCTTCTATAATTTCACTCTTGATAGATGGTCAGTCCAACATTATTTTCCACTAGTTTTAACCATTACTTCAAACTCAAATTCTTAAAATAACAAGAGCCATCTACAAACTCAACCTCGATGAACTAGTTTGTTGGCTAAGTACTCCAATGCTTGATGATATATGTAAAATATGAAGGGATTAGCCAAAAAATAATGCCTATATTTCTATAGAGAAAATATCATTCCAATACCTTCTCTTTCCAGGGTCGAATAATTCCTTTCAACCTTATTAACTTTCGACTATCATAAGAATTCAAGTGGTCCACCATCTCGTCATCAGGTTGGGCAAGGAATGCACCAAATACTACATTGGATGCCTCAACATGAACATGAAATTTTTCATCCAACCAGGAAATCTTAAAATAGGGGCTTACACAAGTTTTCTTTTCAAAAGCTCAAAAGATTCATTACATTTTGCACTCTGTATGAACTCTACATCATTTGTCAATAGCCCATCGATGGGGAAGGTAATATCTGAGTAGTTCCTTATGAACTCTTGTAATACCTAGTGTGACCCGGAAATATTTTAATCTACTTCGTATTGACTTGTGGTTTTAGATTGAGAATAACTTTGATTTTGGCCATGTCAACTTTAATTTTGTCTTTGTAGATAGAATGTCTGAGTAGTATACCACTAGGGGTTGCAAACATGCATTTCTTTATGTTTAGAAATATGTATTTGTCGACACCTTTCGAGCATCATTCAGAGACAATCTATGTGATTTTTCAACAAAGTATATATTGTCCAATCGTTAAAGTAAATTGTCCTTGTTTTATAAATATATTCTTGGAATTCTTTGACTATGGTACAAGAAAATACAACAGGTGCATTCTTTATTCTGAAATGCATTACTACGAAAAATATTCAAACTCCGACACAAAATTTGTTTTCTCCTAATCCTTCTGGGAAATTGGTAGTTGGTTATACCCTGCAAATCCATCTGTGAATGAGTAACATTCATGCCTAACAACTTCATTTATTATCTCATTTGCAAATGGTGTGGGGAATGGGTCAATAACTATTAGTTTATTGGGTCCTCGAAAGTCGAAATAGATTATAAGCTTCTTTGGATCATATTTAATGGGTTGTACCACCATTGGGCTGGCCCATTCTGATTTATCAATAGGATATATGATTTCGGCTACCAACGTACCCTTGATTTCCTTTTGGACAATTTATTTGTATGTATGCGTCAATTTATATGGTCCTTTTCTTATGGGTTTGGCTCCTAGTATCAGATCAATTTTCATGTCTCCCATTTCCTTAACCAAACCTTTCAAGTCTTTAGAGTCTCTAGTAAATACATATTGATACTCCTTTAAAAGGTCGAGTCTCGACTATTTCAGTGGTCTCCTTTTTTGTCCAATAGTCACCTATGCGAGCCATTTTAGGTTGATTGTTGTTTGATAAGTCGAATTCCTTGAATTTGATTCTCGCATCCATACACTCACGCGGTTTTGATTCCTCTAATCTATGTTCTCCTTCGCAAACTTCATTATATGTTGGGGAAAAGATGATTTTTTTCTGATTCGTCGTGGACGTTGCAAGGTCTCCCACAACACCCACCGAGCGCGCACACTCTTTGGCCAGACTTGGGGACAAGTCGGGCAAGAGAACATGGAGAGCATGTGATAGGTTGGGAAAACAAAGATTTTTGGTTGTGAGCAAGGGCACCTTGGGTGCACGATGGTGACATACTACATCAAGGGGGCACACACCTTACTTGCCTAAGAACAATTGATAGAGACTTGGGTTGCATTTGGTCAAGGGCAAGGCAACTTGGGTGCATGCCCAAGGAGTGGACCCATATGCCCTCGACAACATGGGCACACCGGAGAGGTTAGACGACCCCATCGACACACCCACAAGGAGTCACGATGATCGACACAAGGAAGAGCACAAGGCAAGGGGCGTGCACCCAAGGATGGGGTGTGTCGGTCCAAGAGACATGACGGTTGATGGGAAAGCAAGCTTGTTTGAGTGCATAGTGTCCATGGAGGGGCACAATGAGTTGTTTGAGTGTGGACTCATGAAAGGGAATGGCATACCCAAAAGACATGACGTTTTGCACAAGTGACCCTTGGAGTTCCTATAAAAGCACAAGGGCGCAAAACCAAAAAAGGTAGTAAGATTTGGCGAGAGATTTGGAGAAAAAGTCCATGGTAAGTCTGAGGCAAGGCAAAACTGACAAGATGGAAGACAAGTGGCCAAGGGTGGGACACTCTAGGAGATTTTTAGGAAGTTTGGAAGCGCAGGTCTATTGGAGGCATGTGTGAGGTAGAACTGAAATTTGTGTTAGCTTAGTGAAAGTCTGCGCAAATGAAGGGACAACAAGTCTACGGCTGAGGGAATGTTTGAGGTGCACCACAAAAGGTTGTGGAGATGGTTGCGTTTGAGAGTCTTGGTGTGACAAATCTGTGTATGAGTATCTTAGTGAGGTGAGGTGAGGCGAGTCATGTGACTCTGGTAAGTTTAGTCGATCGTACTCATATTGTAATTGTTTCGCTATAACAAAGACTTTGTCGGGTGTTAGAAACGGTTCATAGTGCCCACGCTACTTATGTGTATGTATTTCATTTGTTTCACAGTTTTTCTGTTGGTTTCTCATTTTCATGGATGTATGCTTATATATGAATAAGTGTTAAACTATTAACAATTGTCTAAGTATACAAGAGTTGCACTAGAGTAGGTGTGTGACTCGTCGATATCCTAGAATGGAGTATGGGTATGCTCTAGGTGAAGAGGTGTAGTCTGGATGAATTATTCTTGGTGTTTCCAAACAACCAAGTAAGAACCATCGCAATGTCACATGCCCTTAGGAGGTGAATGATCGCAAGATCTTAACAGGCATCTCGTGGGGTCGTGACAGGTGGTAACAAAGAAAGCTTTGAGAAACAATTTGGTGAGCTCTTCACCACACTATCACCTTCGTGATAGGTGGTATCAGAGAAAATTAATTTCTTCACCACTACTGCAATTAGAACAATTGTGGTGGGGTGCACTTGTTTGGTGAAACAGTTTGGGCACGAGATTGGTGAGGGTTCGGTAAGGTGGATTGACCCATCATAGAGGAAAGTTGAGAGAAGACTTGGTGGTTTGGGACGGAAGTGAAGGGTCATGTTTCAGATGAAGCCGTGAATTGTGAATATAACTAGGCGCACCCTTTGAGCAAGCCAAGTGCATATTTCTGAGGGTGAACTAAGCACTTGGGCAAGGTGGATGAACACATGACTATCACAGAACTTGTCGTAGACCCGGTCGTAGAGTTGATAGTAAAATTTTGAAAGAAGTCTTGAGACGAATTCTTGGGTTCCTTGGATGAACCCTTTGTAAGTAAAGTGAAGATAATTGGAGGGCTATCCATGGCTGGGTCACATGCAGATGGCAGTAACATTGAGAGGGATCCCTATACTAGCATAATGAAGGATCAGATCATTATCTTGGAGAAGATTGTTGAGCATATGACAAATGCAATGTGTCAGCATGGTGAGAAGGTTGATCAGATGGAGATTGAGATAGGAAGGATGAAGCATGGGTTTAATGAAGTCATTCGAGAGTGCCAAGCAACTAAAAATGTGATTATCGACACCTTGACCAACGATGTTCGGGATAGACTAGGGGCAACAGAGGATGCACTTTCCATAGTCACAAATAAGTTAAAGGACCAAGATGACACCATCACATTGTTGAAACGAGCTTTGGCTAATAGAGATAACTTCGTTGTCATGCTGAAGAGGATCAATATAAAGGAACCCGAGCCATGTGATGGTACTTGCAATTCTAAGTTGCTTGGAAACTTCTATTGGGACATTGAGTAGTACATGGAGTATTTGAACAGAAGTTCGGATGAAGCCAAGGTAAATGTTGCAACGATGTTCTTGACAGGAACCGCTAAGCTTTGGTGGAGGAACCAGGTGGAAGACTTAGCAGCTAGGAGAATCATTGGGAAGATAAACAAAAACTAGGCATAGATGAAGGCATAGTTTGGTCTAGGGAACCAAGCATGAATCATGAGAAATCAGTTGTTGGCTCTCAAGCACACTCGTAAGATCCAAGCCTACATCAAGGAGTTCACAGGGCTCATGTTCGAGATTAAAGACATGTGGGAAGAAGACAGACTTTTCCACTTCATGAATGGTCTGCAATTGTGGGCGTAGAGTGAGTTGTGATGGTAGAACGTGAAGAATCTTGCAGCAACAATTACTACAGTGTATAAACTTTTAGACTTTTAGGGTGAACCCAAGACAAGTCCCAGGAACAATGAGGATAAGAAGGTGAGAAGTAGTAATAAGGGAAGGGGAAGAGGAAAGAAAAAGAAAAAACGAAGATGTCCAAGGGTAGTGAAGATAATGCCAAGCAAACGAATGTAGCAAAAGAGGAGAAGTCGATTTCGTGTTGGATTTGTGCTAAGGAGCACTATATGAAGAATTGTCCCTCAAAACAGAATTTGAATGCTTTGGAGAAGGCAGACAACCCATCTATTAGAGTCTTGCAGGTCTTAAATGTTGTCATGGAGCGTGAATCCATAGAGAGCCAAGAGCAAGACAAGATGAAACTTTACTATGTGTAAGACGGAATCAACGGGAAATCAGTGATAGCCATGGTGGACATTGGGGCGACTCATAATTTATTAAGGGAAGACATGGTGCAGAGGCTTGGGTTGCAACCTGAACCAACACAAAAAACCTTCAAGATAGTCAACGTAGGTGTAGAGAGGGTCGTTGGTGTATCCAAGGATATATCATTGATGCTTGGTGACTGGTGTGGAAAGACGAGTTTCACCGTTGTTCCTGTGGATGATTTTGAAGTTGTGTTGGGATAAGAGTTCATGAGGAAGGAAAATCCAACACCCATTCCTCACATGAACAATTTCTCCATTTTCTCAGGACATACTCCATGTTTGACTCCTACCATAAGGAAGAAGGAAGGAGGCACGCAGATGTCTTCCTTGTAGATGGTTGTTGTGGAAATCCAGAGAAGGAAACATGGTGGATACGAACTTGAACGATGTAGGGTGATGGTTTGACAGTCTAAGGCATAGGATGAAAGGAAGCTTATGTTAGTGGAACATAGGCTTACCAATGTTGAAGAGACAATTAGATATTTGGATAAGATAATAGATGGCTTAGATGATTTTTGTTTGAAAGTTGATGAGTGGCAACGAAGACAAAGGAATTCACAGAGATGAGGATGTTGGAGCAGTTCGTTGAACATGAGTAGAGAGCATCTGTGGACCAAGAGAACATGAGGGAGACACATTAACCTTGGTGGAAGAGAACCAAGAAAAATGTTGATTCCTCCTCGAGCGAACTTGAACATGGTGAATGTTTGTATGACCCTACGCTAGAATGACTCATGGAGGAGTGTGAAGGAAAAATCGGTTCAATTGTTTCATTGCTTATGTACATAATGTAGAAGTATGGTGACTCTTTGTCGATCGCATTGGGATAGATTGGAGATGAGGGAGATGGCCCAACTAGCCACCCCCCTTCACCTTCAAACTAAACCACAACATGTTGGCTCATTGCCTTGGTGGGAGGCAGTGAGGCCAATGGGTGCCTTAAGGAGGTGCCTTGGTAAACATATCTTGAGAACGTAGTGGGTGACTTGATAGATTGGAGGAAATGAGGAGTTGCAGACATGACGAGTTTACAGACATAAATGGATATTTAAACGTGAAGATGTGAGTTTTTGATAGAGGCACAACAGTTGGACTAACTAACCAATAAACTGAAGTCACAAGGGGATCCAACACATAGAAGCATGGGTAGGTGGACCAAAGTATGGAAGCAACAACAAGACAAAGAGTAGCGACACTTCTTAAACTCATGTAACTTCCTAAGGGGAGTTTGTCTTGATGACAGTAATTGAGAAGACAACAATCGTTTAGTGGTGAGGAGATCTAGAGATGGGGTAGAGATGCCATAATGATCTATGGGTGTTTCCCGGGATGGAAACAACTTGGAGTGGGGGAGGATGTAAGGTGTCCCTTGACACCCACCAAGCGGGTGCACTCTTTGGGAAGACTTGGGGATGAGTGGGGCAAGAGAACATGGAGACCATGCGATCAACAAAGACGTTTGGGTGTGAGCAAGGGTACCTTGGGCACATGATAGTGATGCATGGAACTAAGGAGGAACACACCTTACTTTACTTAGAATGATTGAAAGAGACTTGGGTTGTGTTTGGGAAAGGCTAGGGAAACTTGGGAGCATGCCCAAGGAGTGAACCCATCTACCCTTGGCAACATGGGTGCACCAGAGATGTTGGACGACCCCATCAACACACCCACGAGGAGTCACAACGATTGACACAAAGAAGAGCACAAGGAAAGAGGTGTGTGCCCAAGAATGGGGTGCGCCAGTCCAAGAGACATGATGGTTGATGGGCACGTGGGCTTGTTTGGGCACACCGAGTCCATGGAGGGGCACGATGAATCGTTTGAGTGTGGGTTTGCAAAGGGTCACGACACACCCAAAAGACACGACGTTTCGCACAAGTGACCTTTGGAGTTCCTAAAAACACAAGTGTGCATTACCAAAGAATGCAATAAGATCTGGCAAGAGATTTGGAGAACAAGTTTGAGGTAAGTCCGAGGCAAGGCATAATTGAGGCAAAACTGCCAAGATGGAAGACAAGTAGTCAAGGGTGGGATGCTCTAGGAGATTTTGGGGAACTATGGAAATGCAGGTATGTTGGAGGCATGTGTGAGGCAGAACCGAAATCTGTGTTAGCTTGGTGAAAGTCTACGGAACTGAAGGGACAACAACTTTGCGGTTGAGGGCACATTTGAGGCGCACAGCAGGAGGTTGCAGAGATGATTGCAACATAGAGTCTTGGTGTGATGAATCTGTGTATGAGTGTCTTGGTGAGGTGAGGCGATTCGTGTGACTTTGGTAAATTGAACCAATAGTGGTCATATTGTAACTAATTTGTAATAAAAAATATTTAGCCAGGTGTTAGGCACAGTTCATGTCACCCACCTTATTTCTATGTATGTCTTTCATTTGTTCCACTGTTGTTCTCTTGGTTTCTCATGTTCATGGATGTATGCTTATAGTGACTAATTGTTAAAATGTTAACAATTGTCTAAGTATACAAGAGTTGCACTAGAGTAGGTGTGTGACTCATCGGTAGCTTAGAACAGAGTATGGGTATGCTCTAGGCAAAGAGGCATAGTCTAAACAAAGTATTCTTGGTGTTGCTAATCAACCAAGTTAGAATCGTCATGGTGTCACATGCCCTTAGGAGGTGAATGATTGCAAGAATTGAACAGGCATCCTGTGGGGTCGTGAGAGACGTCTCGTTTAGATACCCTTAGTATCGTTTTTACCTATAAAACTTTCTTTTTCCATATTGGTACAACTTGCAATCTAATTTCTCTAGTCATGGAATGGCATATAATTACAAATCGAGGTTGACCTTGTGTCGACCTTTGATTTACCCTTTTCTTGAGTTATTTTGGTTCTTGTTTTTTCAATATAGTCTATGATCTCCTTGATCGCTTCTACCAAGTTAGCTTCTGTGAAGTTAACTGTAAAAAATCCTTGATAAAAAATTCTTTGAGATCCTTCCAGTTGCCCTGTGCATCTTCAACTTTGTACCACTTATAGGGCAGGTCATCTAGCGTAATAGGGAACATATGAGGCTATACTCTTTCATCTTTGTTCCCAACTGTTCTCCATTCCTTCCCATAATCTTCAATATGGGTGAGAGGGTCAAACCTTGGTTTAAACTTAGGTATACATGTTGCGGCTAATAATTTCTTTCCTCTAAAACATTCGACAAAGTATGTGTTCATAATGCTCCAATTTTGTAATCAAGATGCATGCATATACCACTATCTCACGACTTGTCCTGTGAATGACTGCACTAGAATCTACAGTTGGCCTTGTTCTTAGACTACCTTCGACATCTCCTCGACGTGAATCAATGGTGATTATCCCTCCTTGAATCATAACGAAGCAATCGAGGTCAACTTTACATATGTGGGGATTAAAATTGGATTTTGTTTGATTTTATTTTTGTATATTGTAGGCACTATCTTCATAGAGAAGTAAGAATGAAATATATCCTTAGGGATGGCTTCAATCGACCAACATTTTCTTGCTTTTGATTCATAATTTTCCAGCTACCATTCATAGAGTTTCGTGTTTGAGTTATGACCTACCGACAAGGGTGAACTGTGTAGTAATTCTTCTTGTATATTTGGTTCAACATTATCATGATCTCCTTATATGTCTTGGTATATTTCTAGCATCAGTCTCTCCTTCCCAAGGTTCTATCCAAGGATTACCCTCCCTAGGGTCTAAGGGTATGCTAATTTTCTTCCCATTTCCTTTGAGTTTGATTCTGTCTCTTTTGAGCGAAACGGTCGCTTTCATTTTTCTTACCCACATGCATATAATAATGTTGAATAGGTAGGGATACCAATTGACCAATTTGATTACTTCAAAATTTACCAATGCTGGTATCTTCGTGATGATAAATTCCACACTTCTTAGTAAGCTAATGGGTTCAATGAATCATTGATTCACAAGTTTAAGAAAAATCTTGGATCTTGTTTGTTTAGGTTTGCCCATCTTGACCCATGTTTCCTTAGGTAGAATATTAACTTGTGAACCAAATTCGACCACCACTTGAGGAATCATAAATCCTTGGACTTCGACATTGACTTGCGAGTCATAGTCATCTTGGAGCTTTTTCTTGAGTAAGTTGCTTCAGGCTTTTGCATGTCCTTTGTTCTTCTTTACATTATTTTGGTATGTTAAATATTTCTAATAGTTGGGCGACTGATTGTTCTCCTTTTAATAAATTAAGGAATTCGTCTAAGACTACATCCTTCACCCCTTCCTAGCACTATCTTTGTCCACATGATTTTTTCTTTTCTTCTTCTTCTTCTTGGTCAAAGAATCCAAGTACTTCTCTCATAGTCTATCTTTATTTTTGTGGACTAGGGTAAGGATTATTTTTTTTTATAGGTTTGTTTGTGGTACTTTTGGTATATTGTCTTCTCATCCTGCTCCAAATCTTGTGATGACATTTAAAATTTTAGTGTTGAGGAATTCATGTTTAGGCACAGTTTCATGAGATTGACAGTTCTCCTATTTCTCTATTTCTTGAGCATAATTTGATAATCCTCAAGGGAGTGATCACCAACTCCACATATATTGCAAAATTTCAAATAGTTATGTCCTTCATAGAACAATCTGGGATCAGATGGTCTTCCTTTAGATAGAGAAAGTAGTAGGCTTTGTCGGATCTTCCTCGACCATGATATCCACCTCCTCTACCTTGATATCCATTTCTTCTGCCTCCTTGGTCCTAGTTATATTTTGAAGCATAAGTATGATAGACAGTGTGATAATTCAACTTATTTCAACCAATGAGTCGACATTCTTGTGTGTTGTGGGTCACTTCTTTGCAAATGACACACCATTTTGGTTTTGCATTCTTCAAGTTGTTTGGGAAGTCCTTTATGATGTGATTGGTGATGATTTGGCATATTTCATAGTAATATTTTGTCTAGACCCTTCGAACATTATATTCTCTTTTATTTGGATCATGGTACGGTACTTGCAATAGTCTTTGGTGTGCCCTTCATTCATACAAATTGTGCACCAAAGATCACTTCATCATACAACAAGGTCCTAGAGTGATTTTTGTAGCATTTTCTAATTTTCCTTCATCCTTTTTATCTAAAGAAGGTGTGGTCTAGTCATCGTCCATCTCTATTTTTTGCACTTTTTTTAGGGCTTCCTCACATGATTGAATGTCATGCATTCTCAAAGGGGCCTGAATTTTTTGGAGTAGTCCTACCACAAACCATTGAACTAGCAACTCTTTGTCAATTGTGTAATGGATTTGGTTGAGTAAATATTTGAATGTTTTATTGTATTCCCTTATAGATTCCCCTAGCATTTGTTTAATTTCTTTCTACATTTGTGTGACCAAGTGTTTTATATATTGTGTTTTAAAGAATGTTGGGAAATTGCTATTAATCTCTGTCTTTGTTCTTGTTTGAATATTTATGAAATTCAAACCAGGTGAGTGCTCATTTTCTGAGGGCCTTGACAAATTGTGCAATTTGTTTTGTTTTTCATTCGTAATGTCCATGGCATTCCAGAACTTCTTGCATATGAATCAATGCCTCTTAGGGTCCTCATCCCCCTCATACAAAGGTAACTGATGGTGCAACATTATGTTTGTAAAGGAGGGTTTTGACTTTGATTGGTTTTTAATTAGTGGGGTCAACCACATTACTTGTTTCACTAATGTCATCAACTGCTTATCACTGGTTCCATTAAATTTTGTTGTTTCAATTGGATGGGGTATTTTGTCTGTTTGACAAGATTGGTCCATATTCTCAACAAATTCTCATGTTTGCGGTCGTGAATATTGGTTAAAACTATGTGTTCTTCTTTAGATTATAATTTCGGTAAGGGGTACAGTCATGAGATCCTTGATACAAAGAAGTACATTATTATTTCCTTCAACACTTGACTATTTGCCTTCAAACTAGGGTAATTGAATCCATAGTCTGTTAATGAATTTTTCTTGATCATCTAGTCAATGCCACACTGAAGAAAGGTTTGAATATACTTGCAAGCGATGTTGAAGGAATTATCTAACTCTGGGACTTGCTTCAGTCAAGTTCGAAGATCTATGTAGCATGGGTCCTAACTCATCAACATCCATAGTTTCAATATTATCTACCAATTGAAGGGTGGCAATGTCAGCCTCTACCAACTGTAGTTCTTCGTCTAACTCATGAATCAATGGGGTTGCTTCCCTTGTTGCATCCGATTGGTTGACACCAAACTCATATCAGTCCAGTGCTCCAACAACTTGTCGCTCCTAAGGAATCCTTCTACCTGATCAATGAGGGTCCACAACATCACGTATCTCCACTCTTCTCTTTTGTCTTTTGTCCCATTTGATATTTTGAAGATCGATTGTTTTCTTATGGAACTACATTCTTCTTGTGATTTTTCTTTATTTCTTCATCCAACGTATATTCCCTTTGTCTCATGATTGATATCCTCCCTTTTCTTGGCATATTTATAATGTCTTATTTAGTGTAGGTCAACTAGGGTTTTTACTCTGTTTCAGGCATCTCATGAACATCTACTCCCCCCCATTGTTGACTTGGGTCTTACCCATGGTTGATGATGGCAACATAGTCAACCATGTTTATTTTTGTAGAGAATATTCCCATGCTTCTTAATTATTCTTACAATTGGCATTCAAAAATTGTTCCCAATCTTCTTGTCTTCTTTTCCTGTTGGAATTGATTGGCATTCTCAAAGGAGGTCTAGGCTCAACAATGTGACCAACACCCTTATCGATTAAAAATTTGTGCAGCAAGGTTGGTACTGTACAAAAGAAGTTGTTGTACAGATCATAGTAAAACCTTCTCTTAACGACATTGAGAGATGTGTGTTCTTATACTACTTGTTCCTTATGGAAATTGTCTATTATTTGCTCTACCCGCTCATCTAAGTTCATTTGACCTATATTGATCAATTTGGACATCAACTGTGTTTATTTTGTGAGAATATTCATGTGTAGCTTGATTGATTTACTTCTTTATTTGAATTTTTTTCGTGTCTTGGTGAAAAACCATGCCCTTGTTGGGTAGGTGTTATATTCTTTGCATGTGTGTGTGTGGGCGCGTCAGATATGACAACTGCGTCTGACGATCCCTGCGTGGGCGGTTTTTGCTATTTTTAGCGGATTTTGCTATTTTTAGCGGTTTTGTAAATTAATCTCGGATTAAGGGATTAGGGTTTTGGTATCTACGGAATACCTAAAAACATTGTATATATATTGTATAGTGAATGGTGAAATTCAATATAATGAATATAAGAAAGGTTTTCCCGGTTGAGGGTTTCCGGTATATATCTCTATGTACTATGTGAATGAGCCATTGATTAAATTCTGTTTTGCTTAAGAATCTATATGCATTGCTTTACTTCACAGGTTTAAAACTTACATGTGGTATCAGAGCTCGTTTTTGGCTTCAGAGGGACACCTTTGTTGTTGAGGGTTTG